>LTAE01005396.1:11004-28637 GCA_001647135.1 Pontederia paniculata
AAGGGATAGGACATTGATTTTTGCTATCATATGGGCGATATGGTTACAAAGAAACCAAATCATTTTCCAAGGCAGCCGGTGCTATGTTGACAACATACTATCACATGCGCAAGCCTTAGATAAGGAATGGAGGAAAAAAAGAGGAGGGACACAGAGAATGCCATGAAACATTGTATTAGCACTCCACGTATTATGTAATGCAGTCAACATAGTTATCAATGCAATATAATTCTGGATGATTAACATACTGGTTAATCATCCTCTTTCTTTTCAAAAAAAAATCAATGATCATCTTCTTCGTACAAACACACGGCTAGTACATACAAATGATTAATTAATTAAGTTGCACAAAATAATTTTAGAAAATAAAATAAAATTCATCTTGGCTGCCTCATTGAAGAAATCATTTCCCTTTCTAGACTAAAATTTCTCGTATATTGACTTGACGATTGCACAACGGGTGAATAAGATATGTCATGAATCAAAGGCATTGTTTCTTCATCACCTCTTGTGGTCTCATTCTCTCTTATTTGCAATTTGGCCTTATGCAAACATCGGAGTTGAACCTCCACTTCTGTCATTGTAGGTCTTTCACTCCCTTTTATCTTGAGGCACATTTCTACAAGTCTAGCAACTTTATCAAGCTCGTCTATTGTCCCTTCCAGCTTAACTTGAGTCTCCATGAGTTCAAAATGTTGATTCTCTCTCAATGCTTGAATAAATTGTGTTATTAAATTTCTTTCTTCCTCGTTATCATCAAAAGAGATAGGTTTCTTCCCCGTTAATAACTCCAAAAGAACGACCCCGAAGCTATACACATCACTTTTCTCTGTTAGCTGAGAAGTTTGGTAGTACTCCGGATCTAGATACCCATATGTACCTTGAATAGCTGTGGATATATGAGTTTGATCAAGTGGAATTAACCTTGAAGCTCCGAAGTCAGATACCTTAGTTGTCAAATAGTCATCCAAGAGTATGTTTGAGGATTTCATGTCCCTATGGAAAATTGATATGGAAGCGGATGAGTGCAAATATTCAAGTGCTCCTGCAGCTTCTGCAGCAATTCTCAAACGATCTTTCCATGACAATGTCGATTTACATTCTGGACTATGGAGGTGATGAAAAAGAGTTCCGTTTGAGATAAATTCATATACCAACAAAGGGACTTGAGTCTCTAGGCAACATCCAAAAAGTTTCACTACATTCCTGTGGTTGATCTGAGATAAAATGGTAACTTCATTTAGGAATTCATCTATCTCGCTTTTCTCCTTAATTTTTGATCGCTTGATTGCAACAACATGTTGACTTGATAGGATTCCTTTGTAAACTGTTCCATGGCCACCTTGTCCGATAATTCTTGAAGAATCAAAATTGTTAGTGGCCTTCTCGAGGTCTTTTAGGGAAAATATTTTAATTTTATCAGCGGTTTCTTCGTTAGATGCAATGAGTTGTTGAAGCAATAATCCATGATTTTCATGAAAATGTCTTTCTCTTATCCTCTTTTGTTTTATCTCATTCCATTTCCTTGCGGCAAAAATTGAGGTTATAAGTAGCAGTAGTGTACCAAAGCCGATGCTGACACCAATAATAACACCTGCATATTTGTTTTTTTATTACATACCTATTATTCATTCCATCAGGAACTCAATATTCATGAATGGTTACCTAAAAGAAGACCAGATGATTTGTTTGTGGAGATGCAGGGGCCTATTGTAGGATCACCATGTGCCTTCGGTGGACAATTGCAAGTGTAGTTCCCAGGAGTATTAACACAAACACCATAGCATGCATATTTTTGGGGGTTGTCACATTCATTAATATCTAATAAGGAATCAATAGGCAAAACAATAAGCATGATGAAAATGTTTGAGAGAGTTATGAAACGAGGCTGAATTAGAAAATTGCTAAATTTCATAAAAATAAAAACTAGAATTCATTTTTTGTTTGCAAATCTATTCTTTTTTTAGTTGTCAACCCCAATATTCCAGTGTGATTTCAAACCCCCAATCTGTGCGACCCTATGTATAGCACATTGTCCTCAGGTCGATGAGGGATGAGGAGCTGCTTATTGTTTCACTCCCACATTGATTTTTGTACATCTAATTAAAACAGTCTCAACATGTTTAGAGTTGTGCTCACTTCTGAATTGTACTGAGTCTGTATATGATACTAAATCATTCAATATTCCACAGGCTGTGAAAAAGCAGTTTGTTGCAACTGGCTATGATAATTCTGGTGTATGATCATAGATGAAATTGAACAACTGAGACAACAACAACTTGAAAAATTATATTAGTCTGCCCACGCAGGAAGGGTAGTACCTTTTTTCTTGCAGTTTCATGCATAATCTGTTATTTGTTATTTTAGGCATATATGTACTATTTCATACTCGCAGGTTTCATGGGAGATAGCAGAAAATAAAAACTAGGTCCCCGAACCCCCAACCCCGCAATATATAACACACTGTCCACAGGGTTCGTCTTGAGTCGCATACCTCACAATGGCCCCCCATTTTTTTAAGATTTACTTAAACGATTAGAAGTCATTTATCACTTCATTTCAACTCCTATCGCTTTTTGCAAATCTAATTTAATCCGCCTCTAAAAATCATAAATGTAATACTCTCAGGTTTCATGGGAGATAGCAGCAGAGAATAAACAAAGGAAAGTAAGAAAGTACCAATGCAGCCATGGGGAAGGTATGGATTTCCTTCAAATCCTTCCAAGCATTTGCAAATATATCCAGTACCAAAACTTGTGACGTTTGTGTCGACGCATCGACTGTTGTCGGTGCGACATGCGAATTTGCTGCTTTTCGCCGCCGCCTCCGCGCAGGATCTGTTTTCAAATATTGCCCAGTTATAAACGACTCCGCCTTGGAGTAATCCGAAGGCATTGGACGCGTCTGGCTGGTAGAAATTGTCAGCAATGCCGTTATCAGTGTCAGTCAACTCGGCACCTGATGCAACAACTTCTATTCTGCTTTCCTCCACCATGATCTCGTTAATTCGACCGGCGACTCCACGTTGTTTCTTGAAAGTGAGAGTCGGAGGATTCGAGTTTTCGTAGCATGTAAGGGCAAAAGATTTTTCTCTGTAGCAACCCTGCTCCAACCCAAACGGGAAGGGAATGCTCACGTTGCCACATTTTGTTGCACAGTTCATCGACGGATTGACAATTGGATCTGTAAATTTAAGTGATTTAGTTAGAGGCACATGGAACATCTGTGTTTGAATAAATAAAAGAAAGGAAAGATGTTACATTACATATGCTATCAATCGTTTTAAAAGATTAAAATTGATTAAGCTTAATCTAACCCAAAATTTAATGAAGAAAATTTTAATTTTAATACGAACTAATAAAGGTTTAAATTCATAACTTGTGGTTCTAATATCCAACAATCTTAAAAGTTTAAATGTTAATAAAATTGATTTTTAATGTGTGTTGTGTTTGAATAGAGGAAAGAAATAAAATTTGTTAAATTAGACTTGGTAACAATAATCTTAAAAAGTTAAATTATTAAATAAAAATAACATCTTTATATGATAATTTTTTTATCTAATTCAAAGTTTAAAGAAAAAAAACTAAATTTAGTACAAGTTTATGAAACTATGTTAACATCTTTAAACTTATATCTTGAATAAAAGAAAATTTAAAACAAACAAAAAATGACAAGGAGGGTAAATTCATATATATATATTTTAATTAGAAAAAAATGAAAGGGCTTCCTATTTAAGTAGGAAGCACTAAGTTATCTATATTTTTATAAGATGTTAAATTTATGATTAATAAATTTAGAAACGAGAAAAAATTTAGAAGAAAGAAGATTTAACATCTACATCTTATCTAATATACTCTATCTGATGTATATAATAATGTAAATAATTTAAAAGCTCTCATATGTTCGTTCGAATCATTTAACGCTCATAAGTTAATTTAAATATTTTATTTATCAAATATATTTATTGATAATCACTAATAGCTAATAATTAAGCACTAGTTGCTATTCACACTATCTAGCTAGTTAAAGAGCTAATCATATCAAACACAACTTTAATACGCGATGCTCTTGAATTTTCTCCTTAAACAAGATTAATTTTGAAAAGGAAAACTACTGTGGATCTTACAGAGGTTTCGGTCGCAGCCATCAGGAACGTACGGATTGCCTTGGTAATTGTTGTCCGGACAAGTGCATCGGTAGCCCGGAGTGGATAGTTGATCGACGCACGAATTCCCGCTGAGGCAAGCGTAGCTCTTCGTTGCCGTCTGTGCTTCCTTGCAGGACTGCTGGTCTGCTATGCGCCACTCCATACCAACTTTGCCGTCGGAGACTCCCGATGAAAAATCAAACCAGGCGACGAAGGCCTTGACGCCGGAAGCACTGTTCACCGACGTGTCGTTCGTCCGAGACAATCGAATACCGTAAGATTGTACGCTTGTGTCCATTTCAACTGTGCAGCAGCCGTTCACGCTATTGCAGGAATTCGAGTCGATAGTGTCGTTCCCCAGGTGGACGACGCCTCCTCCTCCTCCTCCTCCTTCGGGACACGTTGTCGAACAATTGGCCACGGCTTGATTGGTTGTCAGATCCACCAGAGTGCCCACTGCACTGCAACCAACCACCACCAGTTGGTTGAAGAGTGAGGAGGGGATGAAGTATGGAGTGTTCGCCAGAGCTGTCCAGGAAGTATTAGAGACGTCATCGTTGACATCCATCATGGCAACTTGAGCCTTAACGAAGAAATTGGGTGTGTTGGAACGGACGTCGACGTCGTCGACGACCTCGACGGTGCCGGAGCTGTCGCCCAAAAGCAGCTTGGGAGGATTGGTGGTGGCGTCGCAGGTGAGCTCAAAACCAGGCCTGAAGCAGCCATGGCCGACGCCGAAAGGATACTCGATCATTTTGTTGCCGCAGCTCTTCGGACAGTCCGGGGGAAGTGGAAAAGTTACGCTCGTAGCCGTGGAAGAGAGTAGAGACAGAAGCAGCAGGAGCAACAACAATGGCGGCCGTATCCTCATGTCAAGCTCGGCTTCACAGTTCACAGGCATATGATAGAACGTACTGGTAGGTAGATGTTTCTTCCCGTCCACATTAATCTTTTTTTTTACATAGAAAACACTTCATGTGTTTTATAAGAAAATAATAATATAAATTCTTTAAGGACGACTTCAAGTCTTCCAATGAGTCGAAATAAAGTCAATCATGGGTCCATCTGCAGTCGACATTGATCATGGCGTGTCCACTTCTCACTAACTCACTCACTTTACAATTCAATTCATTGCTTCCTAATTTGATCACATGATCACATTCTATGACAATTCAATTGATTTTTTTAAAAATAACTACTTACCTACTAGATCAACTCAATATGTAAGACCCTCAATTTTTAAAACAAATAATAAAAGGATAAGATATAATATAATTAGAATTAGAAAAAGAATATGTATGGGTCAAAGTCAAATTTGTATTCTATTATTTTCATAATTAATTTAATATTCCTAATCCTATCTTAATTAGTTTCTAAAGGACTCTTAATCATAATGCAAGTTAAGCCTCCAACTAGAGAAATTTTCTTTCCTTATAAATAGGACTCAACCTCTCTTCTCTTCTCACAATTATTCCCTCTTTTCTCACGGCAAGACGGACACGGATCGTGTCCATCTTGGACACATGCTATGTCGCACTAGAAAACGAGATTGAGTATGAGTTAAAAAAAGGGGCAAAATGGATTGTGTCCCATTTGGGACAGTACTGCGTTACATACAAGCAACAAGAAAATAGTATGAAAGATGAAAACTTATCGTGTCCGAGTAAGACCCGGACCACGTTGTACCTACATGATAGAATCCTATCTTACGACTCCGATTTCATTTTAAACTTATCTTGAACCATTGAACTCCTATATATAAACCCATTATCACAAAATAATTCCATCCACAAATAATCAAAAGCCTTTCTTCTCTTCTATTTCTTTCTCTCTTGGATGGTGGATTAGAGGTTAAGAAGATGAATACCTGCCGTAAGTAGAATTGTGAGTGAGGAATGAGAAGAACAAGCAAAGATATAGAAGAAGATGATCGATCGACGAAAATCAAGTAATGTAATTAGGAGCATCAACTTAGGGGCTTCAATATGCATATGATTGGATAAAGGAATTTTATGAAAGTAGATTAGGATTGTTATAATCGTTTTCGGGATACCAAACATGGATCATTCGGTCCGCACTCGAGACAACATGAACGACCATGCACCACTTAGGATGCGGGTCATGTCCCATGGACAACACCATGACAAAAGGAAACAAATTGCATCACCCTCGGACGTGGACCGTGTTCCGCAAATCAAGGATAGTACCATCACTGGACGTAGGTCGTGCCATCTTCCCGACATAGGCCGCATCCTCGAGACTGCAACAGGATGGCAGGAAATAGACCAGGCCGCTCATTGACGCAGGTTGTGTTCCTCGACTGCATCAAAACAAAAAAAATGGTAGATCGTGTTGCCCGAAACGAGTAATGAAATGCGGACTGGGTCACCCTAAACCGGTTGTGCGAAAATCGAACCAGAAAAATGCATGACATGAATCATGCTCCTTTTTGACATGAGTCATGTTCTAGTAGCACATAGACCATGTCCCTTCATGATGTGGATAATGTTCTCTCACCTATTGACTTAGTGTTTGGAACCAGGGAAAATAGACCGTGTTCAGTCTGACACGATTCGTGTTTCCCCCACATATGATAGATAGGAGTCCTTCGTTTATGCAGCTAATAGATGTTTAATTTACCATGTTGCTTGATTTATCCTATTACATGAATTAATGATTATTGTTGGAGTCATAACCTAGAAAAGGGAATTTTATTCAAAAGTTTAATTAGGTTATAAAATTAATATTGCATATGATTGAACTTATCTGAAGTATGAATTGATTCCTGACGAATTGTTAACATGGTCCTCGGACGTGGTGTTATTGGGTTCCTTCGAGGACCAATGCTCATGGAGTTCTAATTGGGTCGGATGAGAGACCCCAAGGCCTAACTAGCTTTAAAAATGTCGGGATCAAAGCCAACAACTTTCATGATTGGTAAAGACTCATTAAAAATTATATTGATTAAATAATATAAAATAAGATAAATAGAGAAAATAAAGCGGTACAAAGTAAAATGTTAGTTGGGCTTGAACATAGTGATAAAAGATTTATGGGCATCATGATGAATGATGCTATTGATGTTCTCGCTATTGATGGAGTAAAGGTAATGATTAACAAGGTTATTTAATAATGAGAAGACAAAGAGGTAAAGTAAAGTGAACTATTCATTTTGGAATTTTTTTTCTTTATTACATCTTCATAAAAGGTTTACTTTATTGTTATTTAATTCCTTTACATATTGGGCTTTATCGCTGATAGGAGAATTGTCTCACTTGTTTATGGTCCGGCGAGTGAACACGATAATGATTAGGTGATGGGACCTGTGATGCAGACGATCTTAATATGACAACTTGCACATGATTAGTCTAGATTGAGATACCTATTTTTACTAATTATGTCTTTTTCTTTACTGAACAATATAAACAAATATTTTATTTTGGGATTGAATATTCTATTTTTAAAGATTGGCTCCCATATTTTATGTTACGGCTCAAAGTAAAGTAAAAGAAGTAAGTCGGTAGCGTCTCCAGGAGGGCATTCTGCTAGGTGGCGGGGTGTGCTTTTAGGGCATTATGCAATCAATTATAGCAACTTTGTCCTCTACTTCATATACCTTGTTACCAAATCTTCGGATTTTTGTTTGAAAAATCTATTAAGTTCTTCGACGGGAAAAATGACCATTTAATCTAATAAATGATTATTTTGTTGATACCTTAATGACACACATTCTGACATTAACTAACTAAGAATTTAAAAAAAAACATTGTTACCTAGATTTTAGTATTAGCATCCATATCATAAGATCATACTTATAAAAAAATATATATTTTTTATTACAAAACATGCATAAAATACTCTACTAGATACATAAATTAGTATAAATTCTAAAATTACTAATCACATTATGTTGGACCTTAAATAAGCACAGTTTGACATTGGTTAAAGTTAAGATTATCATGTTGTTTCATTCTTAATATTGACAATTAAAGTTTGCTAAGATGTATCACAATTCTAAAATCACAAGATAATATTGAACTACTTTAATTGGCATAGTGAGGATTAAAGTAAAAAATGCACTCTCGCGGTCCTTCAAGCCAAAACCAAAGTATAAAGTACAATATCCAAACAAATCTTGAAATGAAGTCAATAATTCAAAGCATCACTAAACAATCCACCAAGGAAGCACATGAATCCACACATAAGGGAATCAATTTGATATTTTAATTCATAATAAAATAATTTAGGCCTATTTGTAGATATATAGAAATGAAGAATTCCAAACAATATACGATCAAGACTGGTGAAACAAGTAACGAAAAAAATAAAAAAATATTTTCTCTAGCATCCCTGGATCCATTATAACTTTTTGTCTTGTCTATTACTAAACCACAAATTTTAGATCCCTAACTTATCTCGATTTATCAATTAGGTTCTCCATCAAGTTCTATCAAAAAGTCTACTAATGTAATTTTAAAATATCCATTTTAGCCTAACTAATTCATGACATTACAAAATTATAAGAAAAATATGATCACAACAATTATTTAAAAATATAAGAATTGAGGATGTTTTAGAGAAAAATATCCATTTTAGCCTTACCCAATTATTAAAAAATATTATTTAGATTTTTTCTACATTTACTTTGTTCATTTTAAATATTTTTTTATTTTATTAAGATAAGATAGAATGATCTTTTATAATTATTAGAAAAAATAATTAACAGAAATTTTTTATGGAACTTGAAGGACCTGATTGACAAATAAAGGAAAAATTACGGATTAAAAGTCAGAGTTGAGGATGTTTTAGAGAAAATAATCCAAAAGTAAAATCTAAACCAACCAAAACTGTATTCTCTATCCTATTTGCCTACCATATGTGATAAAGATATATAAATATAAAGATGAAATTATAAAGGAGTTTGTTTTTAAGTTGCTCATAAAGGAGAATTTTCCTTTGTTGAATGAAGGGTGCTATTCTATTTTTTTAAATAAAAAGTTAGATAGCAATAGAAGAGGAAGTCCTCGCGGGATCTCTTATACTTTTGTAGCGAGTCAATATGCCTTCTTGTTGAGTAGTTTAGGTGCATTCTCAATTTGTAACTCCCAGTCTCAGTTCATGTGTTCATGTATTTCCACGATGACTGAAGTGTTCCAACCTTTTGCTCCATGTACTCATGTGTGCAGCAACTAGTGCCTTTGACAACTCTGCCGTGGTGGCTGGTGTTGTGCGGTGATCAACGCCTCCGATAAATTGGTAGATGGCACTGTGCATGGCAATCAGGACGATCAGTCCCACAATATTTTACTTGACTAAAATCGACATCCTGGTCGACCCGAACATACTCTTGATTGGAACTAGGATGACCTAGTACTGAATCTGGTTCAAACCGGTAAAACACTACATTTTGAACTTCAAAGTAGACTTGTGAAGGTTGAACTCTTTTAGGAGAAGCAAAGAAACTTTATTTTCATTAATAAATTTACAATTTGATTGATACCTAAAACTCATATATAAGGGTCATGATTATAAATCTCAGAGGACTTAAATAACACCCTAATTCAAGTAGGATCGATAAACACAATCCAAACTTAGGAGGCCTAAAAAGAATGAAAAAAAAGAAAATAAAACATTTTAAAAGGATAGAAATATATCAAATTCTACTCCTAATTATGGTATTAATGTGCTTCCTGCGAATTCCTGGTTGTAGTACAAATTCTCATCATCAATTTTTGTGTTATGAATCAACTTCATATGAATTACTAATTGCAATAAGTTCTCATCATCTCAAGAATCGTAGTTGAACTTCTACTTCTCTCATGGTAGGTCTTTCACTTCCTTTTAACTTTAGGCACATCTCTGCAAGTTTGGCAACTTTGATGAGCTCTTCTCTTGTTCCCTCCTCCATAACTCGAGCCTCCATTAGTTCAAATTGTTGATTCTCTCTCAATGCCCGTAGAAATCGTGTTACCAAATTCCCTTCTTCATCAATTTGTGCGGAAGAAACTGGCTTTTGCCCTGTTAAAAGCTCCAAAAGAATTACTCCAAAGTTATAAACATCACTTTTCTCTGTTAGTTTCGATGTTTGATAGTACTCAGGATCTAAATAGCCAAATGTGCCCTGTATAGCTGTGAACTTATGTGTTTGATCAAGGCGAATGAACCTTGAAGCTCCAAAGTCTGATACCTTCCCTGTGTAATATTCATCCAATAGTATGTTTGAGGACTTCATGTCCCTATGAATAATAGATATGGAAGCTGAAGAGTGCAAGTATGCAAGTGCACCTGCTGCCTCTATAGCAATTCTTAGACGATCTCTCCATGACAATGTTGCCTTATGATCTGGACTATGGAGGTGATGAAAAAGAGTTCCATTTGAGATGAACTCATATGCCAATAATGGAACCTCGGTCTCTAGGCAACAACCAAAAAGTTTAACTACATTTCTGTGATTGATCTTAGACAAAACAATAACTTCATTTATGAATTCATCTATCTCCCTCACCACTGTAATTTTTGATCGTTTGATTGCAACGACGCGTTGGTCTGAGAGAATCCCTTTATAGACTATTCCATGCCCACCTTGACCAAGAATTCTTGAAGTATCAAAATTGTTGGTTGCCATTTCTAGTTCTTCTAAAGAAAGTATTTTTACTTTTTCAGTGTTCTCTTCATCAGACGCGATAAGTTGTTGAAGCAATAAGCCATGATTCTGGTGGAAGTGTCTTTTTCTAATTCTCTTTTGACTTGTTTTCTTCCATTTTCCAATAGCAAATATTAATGTTAAAGCTAGAAGTAGTGTACTGAAACCAATGCACACACCAACAATGATACCTGCAATATATATTATGTCAGTTTATATATAATGTATGTATGTAATAAAGTTTACCTAAGAGAAAATTTGTAGTAATTACCTAAAAGTAGGCGTTTCTTCTTGCGATCAATACACATCATTTTTGTAGGATCGCCATGCATCCCAGGTGGACAAGTACAAGTGTAGCTTCCAACAATGTTAACACACACACCAAAACAAGCATATACTTGTGGTTTCTTACATTCATCGATATCTAATAAGCAATCAAATCAAAATAAGTTAGATGTCAAAGTACTTGAGCTATACGAGAATAAAGTAATAAAGGAAAAAATTATAAATATTTTGAAAAGGCCCACAAACTTTTATTTTTTTTCATGATTTCATGAAAATATAGTCCACAAACTTTTGCATTATACCTAATTAGGCCCTTTTCTAAATATTTGGATTGTTTTTGGGTGCACATTAGTCTTTCTTTGTTTGATGCATTGTTATGTCAAGTCGTTTGATAAATAACTTCAACTTATGCTTGCTTCACTACTTGTTAGGGTGTTCATGGTTGAGTTTGATGATTTAACATCAAATCTTATGTAATCAAATTAATGTTAGTCGTATCGGAAAAGCAATAGAAGATCTCTTTTATTGATAAAGACTTCTTTACATATTATATCTTTACAGGAGATTTTGATAGAGACTTCTTAACATATTATGTCTTTATTATTAATGATCGTGTTGTTAATTGAAAAGTTATTTTGCAGGATAAAATAGTATTATTTGTCACTGAAATAGAGTACATGACTATTACTAAAGCAGTAAAAAAAACATTTGATTGAGAGGACTAGTTGGAGAGCTCAATATGAATGAGAAATCTACTAGTATATAATGTGATAGTAAGAGTTTAATATATCTTATAAAAGACTAGATACATCACAAAAGAACAAGAAATATTGATATGAGATATTATTTTGTTCGTGATGTAGTCAAAATAAGGATGTTGAGCTTGAGCATATCTGATAGTTATATGATGATAAAGAGCTTCTCTATTTCCAATTTCAAATTATACTCGGATTGCCATCTCGCAAAAAGCAATTAAGGTTCATTAGGGGCATTCGTTCAAATAAGAATATGATGAGCATTTCTTTTAGGGTTATGTAAAATTCAAGTCAAAATGAAAATTTTGTTGATGTACTTTGAATATTGTACCTTATACTCAAAATTATAAAAAATAAAAAAATGAGAAAAAGAAAAAAATGTAATGCATAGACCTTTATTAATAAGGATTAGAGTTTATATAGAGTACTATCTTTTTGCTCATAACGAAATCTGTAATGAATGTCTCTTTTGTTCATGAATATTTATCTTTTATTCATATCGATTGAGAGGATTTTACCGTGTTAAAAATTTATATTCAATCTTTTTTTCTTACTTTTACTTTGTTATTTTGTTTATTGATCGAATCATGAACATCATATTCCTAACAAATCCAGTTAATTCAACCCGATCCATATTGGATTATGTCAAACCCATTCAAATTAATGAAACAACTTTTTAATTTCATGTTTCCACATCATTTATTACCTTATGCTGCTATGCTTGCATGATAGGCCTAAGTATGACTGGTTTTTATACTGGGTTTCCCTTGATTATGCTTGCAAAGAAGATTATGATGAGCATTTTTTGTTTAGAGTTATGTAAAATTCAAGTAAAAAAAAAATTTGGTTGTTGTACTTTGAATATTGTACCTTATACTCAAAATTATAAAAAATAAAAAAATGAGAAAAAGAAAAAAATGTAATGCATAGACCTTTATTAATAAGGATTAGAGTTTATATAGAGTACTATCTTTTTGCTCATAACGAAATCTGTAATGAATGTCTCTTTTGTTCATGAATATTTATCTTTTATTCATATCGATTGAGAGGATTTTACCGTGTTAAAAATTTATATTCAATCTTTTTTTCTTACTTTTACTTTGTTATTTTGTTTATTGATCGAATCATGAACATCATATTCCTAACAAATCCAGTTAATTCAACCCGATCCATATTGGATTATGTCAAACCCATTCAAATTAATGAAACAACTTTTTAATTTCATGTTTCCACATCATTTATTACCTTATGCTGCTATGCTTGCATGATAGGCCTAAGTATGACTGGTTTTTATACTGGGTTTCCCTTGATTATGCTTGCAAAGAAGATTATGATGAGCATTTTTTGTTTAGAGTTATGTAAAATTCAAGTAAAAAAAAAATTTGGTTGTTGTACTTTGAATATTGTACCTTATACTCAAAATTTAAAAAAATGAAAAAAAAAGAGATAAACTATTTGAAAATATGTAATTTATACTGACAAGGACCTTTATTAATAAGGATTAGAGTTTATTATAATGTACCATCTCTTTTCTTCATAATGAAATTATTTGAAAAATGTCTCTTTTGTGCTTGAATGTTTATGTTTTCTTCAAATCGATCAAGAGGATTTTATATGTTAAAAATTTAATTTATGTTTAAATTTTTCTTTCTCATTTTTATTTTTTTGAATTTGTTTAATGATCCAATCGTTGATATCATATTCCTAATAAAATCTAATTCAATCTGATCCAAATTGGATTAAGTCAAACCCATTCAAACTAATAAATCAACATTTTAATTTCATGTTTTCACCTCATTTTATTACCTTATGCTGTTATGCTTGCATGGAAGGCCTAGGCATAACCGGTTTTTTGCTAGCTTGATATTAATCGGGAATCCAGAAACTATTATGTTTTTTTTTTAAGAAATCTACTCTGAATCTAGTCCAGATGCATTCATGACCAGGTCAAAATATGGGTAATCCGTATGAGGCTCAGCCCAATGCTTTTGGGGAATGTAACTAAGAAAGAATAAACAAATTAAGGAGATTTAAGTACCTACGCAGCCATCTGAAATGTATGGATTTCCTTCAAAGCCATCCAAGCATTTGCAGTAATATCCTGTACGATTCGTTTCTGTGAGGTCTGTATCCACACATTTGCTGATATTGCTGCGGCATGCAAATTTGCTCATCTGTAGCTTGGCCTCCGCGCAGGATAGAGACTCTACTGACCAGTTATAAATCACTCGTTCTTGGGAGAAGGATAAAGACCCATATTGTGGAAGCCAAATCCAGCGTGTGGTATCGATCTTGTCAGCTGAACTAAGTTCTATTTGCAATCCTTGCTCCACCATGATGTTGTAAATAACCAGCTCTTTATTGAAAGCCCTGAAACTGAGAACCGGAGGATCAAACTTCTGGTCGCATGCAAGGGCGAATGAATCCTGTCTGTAGCATCCCTCTTCTAACCCAAACGGAAAGGGAATGCTCACGTTTCCGCAACTGGTCGTACAATTAGTTGACGGAAGAACTTTAAAAGACGGATCTGAAATTTTAATAATCAGGTCAGCTTAAAGTATTAGATGAAATAATAGAGAGAGAGAGAGAGAGAGAGAGAGAGAGAGAGAGACTGTCCACGGCATGTAGGAGAAGTTATTGTTGACGTCCATGATGACAACGGGGGTCTTCACCTTTACAAAACGAGCTTCATACTTGGCGCTAATGTCGTAGACGACCTCCATGTTGCTGGAGCTGTTGCCCAACAAGAGCTTGGGAGGATTAGTGGCACTGTTGCAGGCGAGCTCGAAACCAGGCCTGAAGCAGCCATGGCCGACGCCGAAAGGATAATCGAAGGTTATATTGCCGCAGCTCGTTGGACAGTCGGGGGGAAGCGGGAAAGTTACGCTTGTAGCAGTGGAATTATCATCTGCAGCACTTGATGAAGAGAACACAAACACAAGCACAAGCACCACCAGCAACAATGGCTGCCGTATCCCCATGTCCATGCTCACAGTTAACTAGTCATAGGCATGCATGATAATGATACATTAATACACAGATCATGGTGCCTTGGCATTTCTAAATTATAATATACTTTTACGAAGACTTCAAGTCTTTCATAAAAGACTTCATATTATAAATTTTATTCTTTTACGCGCGACTTCAAGTCTTCCATCGACACATTTAATTGTCACCCATCCAAATTTTTGTACTCGACATTAATCATGGCCGTGGTCACACAAGACCATTCAATCAATCGTGTAACACCTAGAAAACATGACAATAAATGATAGTATCGAATACAACGAGCAAGAGTGAAGCGGTAAGAGCTCCTTCTCAGATCTCGAGTTCCAATCGCTTGTATTCAAACTATTTTTGTTGAGAGTCTCTCGTATCATGTTAGGTGTCCGACTCGGGAGATTAGTGGGGTTTAATAACCCCGGATACGGTGAGGGCCTAAAAGAAATGATAGTATAAAATGTTTGAAATTGAGAAAAAAAAGGAAATCACTAACTTATAACTTCCCTCATATATGTCTATGTATATGTCTAGTCTCCGATAGAAAGCACACAAGGGAGATTCAATGCTTTAGGATTTTCCAATATGAATTCTTTTATCATCGAGATTTGAGTTTACATGTGATGCTTGAGATCCATATCTTTTAGAGGAAAACCCATTGAACTCGATAGTTTTTTTTTTTTTGCATCACCAACAATTAAGAGGAACATATTATTGTGTCATGGCCAACCCAATCAAATCAATTTGGGTTGATTGGATTCATGACAAATCTGTCGTTGAATCTGCTCCAACCTGATTTAGATTGAGTTGAATTGAGTCGGCTCATGGGTTACTTAATTATTTTTTTCATAGTTTTTAATTACTATTTATAACATATAATATTAATTATATTCCTTTAAAAGCAAGAATCATATTTTTTTCTAACATTAATAGTATTCAATGATATAAAGTATTTCATTTCAACAAGTTATATTTTTAATTTTTTTTAATCACTTCCCTATACCAAATCGATTTATTTTTAATAAAAGAATATAAAATTTTGGATTATTGGATTTGGTCAAGTTGGTCGGATTTGAAAATTTGATGCCCACATTCGACTCATATGGTTGAGTTAGTTTGAATTTGTCCCGACTAAAGATCTGAAAATATCAAATTGAGATTGGATCAATTTAAATTTATCGGATCTGATCCTATGAACACTCTAATATCTGCCTTGACATTGGTTGCGCCCAACCTGTGACCCGCAAGCATTTGTCATGTCCTTGTGAAGACCTATTGTGCTACTTGAATGTGCTCTTGAAAGTTAATGATTGTTAGCCACCGTCATGACCACATCAAAGTCTATTGTGCCGATGATGAAGAATTTATGGCTTAGTCATTACTATGATTATTTTCTTATATTAAATGTTTTATGTCCTATACCATGTCCTAATTCAATGTTATCTATATAATTTGAAGCATATTTTACAATGATGTTCACAAATATTGCTCTCATGATGTTTGATTAGGTCACCAAATCCACAACTTTATGTATACGTTATTGTGCTTGAATTTCAGTAGCATCATTAGCATTGTTGAGTAAGATATTAAGAAAATTTTAATTTCTGCAAGTGAAGACAATGAAATTAGCTTAACCAATAAAAGACGAAAGTTGTGAGTCACCATGTGTATTGATAATCCAAATGGAGAATAAAATCCATAGAAGAAAAGTTAAAAGGGTTGCAGGAAAAGGGAAAATCATTCGTGCTAAGAGTGCAAAAAAAAGTATCACTAGTAAGTGCATTAATTGTATTAAGTAATAGAGATGTGAGTAGAGTATCATTCCCATAAGCATTATTATTATTTGTCTATCTAATTGCATAAATTAATAGGATATAATATGAGTTTTGATATAAAATAAAGGAAAAGAGAAGTTTTGTTGACAACAAACAATGGATTAGGATGAGATAAGATAAGGTTAATGATGCGTTATTTTTGTCTCCGGCAACGGTGCAAAAATTTGATGCATGCTAAGTATACATATAAATCGCTAGCTAGTGCACTAGTCGTATCAAGTAATAGAGTATAAATAGAGTGTCGATCTCATGAGAAAATTATTATCCTAAAGTTAACTCACTGAACTAAGAAGAGGGGTACGTTGACTTTGGATAATATATAGTAAAAAAAAAATTAAAATAAAGCAATTGATAATGGTATGATCATTAAGAGTCACATCAGGCATTGGACTCGAAAGAATAAGTAGGAAAAATTAAACTTAAAGATTAAAATTCACATTCATCAGTTCTTAAGAGGATTAACACTACAATAATAGTATGTATTAGCGACAGAACGTTAGCGATAGAAAATTCTATCGCTAATTCGTCGTTAATGGCGATAAATTCGCGACTTTTTAGCAACAAGATAAGTTGATCAATTTTTTTTAAAAAAAAAAGAAATTACGACGAATTAGCGATGGAACTGTGTTGTCGTTAATAATTGTAGGATCTATATGGCACCAAGAGGAGGTGTGAATTAGTGTATTGTAGGATCTGAAATGGCACCAAGAGGAGGGGGGTGAATTGGTATATTAAAATCTTTAGTTCTTCTTCGTTTAATCTAGATGTGTTATGATTAGCGCAAGCAAACAAGTATGAATATAAACACAAATAGAGAGAGAAGAGTAAGAAGAACAAACACAAGAAAAAACACAAAGTTTGTTATCGAGGTTCGGCCGAACTCCTGGCCTACGTCCCCGCTCCGATCTTCTCCACGAGATCTTCGGAGTTCACTATGTCCTTCTTCAAGGGCGAAGGCTCCCTACAAA
>LTAE01005397.1:0-28635 GCA_001647135.1 Pontederia paniculata
AAATATAAACAAAACGAGAGAAGAGAGTAGAGAAGAAACAAACAAGAACACAAACACAAGGTTTGTTGACGAGGTTCGGCTGAACTCCTGGCCTACGTCCCCGCTCCGGTCTTCTCACACTGAGATCTCCGGAGATCACTATTTCCTTCTTCAAGGGTGAAGACTCCCTTACAACTTCTCCTTTCTTGCACGAGGACAAGGAAACAACCTCTTACAAATCTCAAGAACTCTTGGTCCCTTCTATGCTAGATTCTTCACTCGAATCACAGAAGGGGAAACACATACATGTGATATTGTTATTAAGACTGCTTCTGGCTATGTTCATATTGTTAACATTCTTCATGTCCCAAGCATGCAGTATTTACATCTTTCATTGTCTCAATTTGATGATAATTTTGATGTTTATAGTGTTTTCACTAAAGCATATGTTTTCTTAAATAAACATGCAATAATAGAACCCTCATTGATGGCAAACGACAAGGTCATTTATGGATTGTCAAGGATTTAGCTTCTTCTTTGAATAATGCACCTATAATTTTATATTATATTTTTAGTTTTTCCACTTTCTTTTCGAGGAAAGTTCATGATGTTTCCTCACAATAGTGGCATGATGGATTGGGATATTGTAATTTTGAGGTTTTATAAAAAAATATTACAAATGGTTTGATTAATATTTTTGTATCTAACAAAAATAGTTCTTGTGTTTACAACAAATGGCAACTATGTAAGGCATCTGCAAAAGCATTTTTATTGTCAAAAATAAAAAGTTCTCAAATTTTAGAATTGATATACATTAATGTTTAGGGAACCACACCTTGTCTTCCTCTTTCTCGATCTCGATATTATGCTATCTTCATTGATGATTTTTCACAGTACACATGGACATTCTTTCTCAAAGTAAAAGTTGAATATGTCAAACATTCAAAAACTTCAAAAAAATATTTTAAAAATTATTTTAACTATAAGAGTAAGCATTTTAGAAATGATAATGGTGGAGAATACATGTCTTCTTCCTTCCAAAAATTTCTTAATGATAATGACATTGCCCATCAATGCAGTTGCACTCTACGACATAATGATATATTTGAAAGGAAGCATCACCACATATGTGAGACCACTTTTATCATGCTACACTATGTTCCAAAATATCTTTGACTTGAAATATTTCATATTATTGTCTATTTAATTAATAGAATTCCTTTTAAGATTCTCAACTTGGTGTTCTCCTTATAAAAAAAATGTTTCAATGTCCTCCTGTGTATCTTATGTTGAGAAATTTTGGAAGTATTGTTTATGTGCACAATGATAATGTTAGTTAGAGTTAAATAGTAAATTCATTCGACGCATCCTTGTGGACATGAAGATGGAGTTAAAGGTTATAAATGTTTCCATTTTGCAACTCAAAAATTCTATATATCTCGTCATGTTAGCTTTGATGAATCACATCAAACCAATCATTCTACAAATATTTGTGTCATCCCTAATGATACTTTATCTGACTTCATTTCATCACATATTCCTCAAGTTTCCTCTGATGGTTCAAACTCCTTATCTACATAATTGAATTTTGTTGAAAATATTAATCACAAAAGAGATCTACGAGTTAATAGATTGCCTGATAGAATCTGAATCTAATTGTAATACTAAATATTTCCTAGAATACTAGTTTCCACTTTTAACTAGTTGTTTCTTATATTGATGTTACTTTAGGGATTTCCTCACATTTGTCCCCACTTTTACTCGCTATCCTTTATCTAAATACATAGATCATACTATTTTTAGCGTTGATTTTAAATCATATATCCAACAATTACCTTCTATTCGGCGCACATCTACTTATGCAAACTATCAAGGATGATATGTGGATTGATGTCATGTACGATGAAGTTAATGCTATGTATAAAAATCATACTTGGAGAATTGTTCCTTGACCAATGGATAAGAATATGGTTGGTTCTAAATGGGTTATAGAAAATCAAACATCACCCAAATGTTACTATTGATAAATTTAAAGCTTATATTATTGCATAAGGGTTTTACTCAACAATCCCACCAAGATTTCATGAAACTTTCAACCTTGTAAATAATTTTTTTTTAATGTTTTTCTTATTAGAACATTTACTTTTGGTTGTGGAATAATTCTACATCAACTTAATGTCAAGAATGTCTTTTCTTCATGGTTATTTACAAGAATAAGTTTATATGAAGCAATCACTTGATTTTGAGACTATGGATCATCTTTGATACGTTTGTAAATTGCAACAATGCATTTATGGAATGAAACATGCTTTTGTACTTGGTTTCACAACTTTCAAGCCATTTTAAAATCACTTGAATTCTCTCAATGCCCTGTCAATCGTTCATTATTTCTTTATAAGCGAGATGTATATTTTACTTTCTTATTACTTTATGTTGTTGGCATCATTCTTATCGGTAATTTTCACAAACTTATTCATCATGTGAGACATGAGCTTGATAAGAAGCTTAATATCAAAGATCTTGGCAACTTAAAAGTATTTTCTAAAATTTGAGTTGGATGTCCCCTAACTTATTTTGACTCAACACAAGTATATTGTTGAGTCATGTTCAAGTTTAATCTTGCTTATTGATTGCTCTTTCTCAACACAAATTATTTTAAGCAAATAAAAAATCTACTTATAATCCTTCTAAATATGCAATACGGTTGGGGCACCTCAATATCTTACTATCATTCACCTTAACCTTTGCTATCAACCAAAATTTTCAACATATCTATGTTTCTATTACAAATCATGAGAAAGTCATCAAGTGCATTTTAGATACCTGAAAGGGGTTAGCTTATGTGGACTCACTTATCATGGAGATCAACATCTTCCTCATGGATTATCTCGTATAATGGGCTTTTCTGACCACTTTCAAAAATCGAGTTCTATATCTTTTATTTGGCATGATCTCATATCTTGGAAGAGCAAAAGACAATGTGGTGCCTCTCGTTCTAGCATATAAATAAAGTATTATGCTTTGGTCACGATAGTGAAATTATTTGGATTCAATATATTATTTCCATTATTGATCTAAGCAATCTGATCGCAACTATTTTCGTGACAATCCTAGCATATGTGCTTTTGTCGTCAACCTTATTTTTCATGCTCAACATATTCAAATTGTCATTATTTTGTGAATGATGAGTTCGAAATGGCGACTTTCTATTCATCATCTCTCTAGTGCATATCAACTTGTAGATGTTCTTACTAAACATGTTGTCATGAAATTATTTCTACCTATTTGTAACAAACTCAATGGTTGACATGACACACTCATTTTGTGGAGATGATGTAAATACATGATTGCACTAACTAAATAATTGTGGGCAATGAGTTATCAAGTAGACCTGCTAGTATTTGTACCCATATTTTTACTATAAATAAAACCTCTTATCCGTTGAGAAGAGAAACTCTAGTGTAAAGATAGAGAGATCGTATCATAAACTAGGTTAACAACTTTCTATCTTTTTTCTTGTTAGTTCATAGAGAAAATATTTGAAGAATTACAATATTAATAGTCTATTCTTATTTAGATGTGGTGTCTAGCTGATGTGATGCTCACTAAGGTTAAACATTGTTTAAGTCCTAATATATAAGAGGAATTAAAATCATACATAGAAATTTAGCATAACAATTCGATTTTAAATTTGATCAATTCCATCAATTTTGACAAAATTGAGTTTGATGATAATTCAATTTCTCTCTATTACGACGGATTCAATTGGACTATAGAGTTATTTTAGATTATTCTTTCTTTCACTTTATAATATATTATTTTAAAAGATGAATCAAATTTTCTTAAATATTTATAAAATAATAAAAAGGATAAAATATTTACAACACAGTCTAACAATACTCGTATATTTATTAATATGAATCTGTGAGTACAAGCACATATCAACAAGCCCATATAATAATATGATAATATGAAGTAAAGTGTTATCCTTTTAAAAGAATATAAAGTAATGCATTTAAATTTTAAAGAAATACGTACGGTTCCATAATCCTTAAGATTTGCGGTCGGATATAACTTTCTTAGAGTACGCGACGTCGCAGGATATAATTAAGTTAACAGCAGTGCCAAGGCAAGAAACAAAAATAGCTCCAAAGTGCGGACCCCGACGGAACCAACAGCACCTGAGACGTAACAGTCGCTCCCGGTCGGTACCAGCTGGCCATCGTTGCTGGCCTGTAGCGCCGCGCCCGGAGCGCACCACCACAACGTCGCCGGCGGCGAGCCAGCTACTGCCGGTGCTTCCATGTTTCCCTGTGTTGGGTTCGAACCTGTCTTTGAGAGACCGGCGTCGTAGTTCGTGGTCCCGTCGGCGTTATAGAGCCCAAATGACCGCTCCGACGTCGGCCCGGGCTTCAGGTTCTCGTCGTAAAGCGCGAATATGTAGGTGTCCACTGACCGGCCGGGCATCTTCGGCGTGCCCGCCATGGACCGGAGGTGGGACACGAGGCCGCCGATGAAGGCTTGGGCATTCTCCACGGTGGTGCCCACCTCATTGGGGTCCCCCTTGTAGGGCCACCCCGTCTCGGCCACCACGATCTCGACGTCCTGGAATCCAACTCCGTCGAGCGCCGACCTGATGGCGTCCACCTGCGCGTCGAACATGTTTGTGTAGGTAAGGCCCGAGCCGGCGTCGAGCCGTCCGGGGTTCGGTTGGAACAGGCAGAAGGCCAGCGTCTCCGGCCGGGGGTCGTCCCTGTACGCGAAGAAAGGGTACGGGTTGATCATGAACGGGGAGCCGGCGTCGCGGAGGAAGCCGAGTATCCCGGTAAGGGTCCCGGTGAGTTCCGAGTGGAAGGCGCCTGCGGACGGCGGGTCGGAGACGGACATCACGGCCATGGAGTGGACGGTCGAGACTTTGATGCCGGCGGCAGCAGGGAAGGCAGCGAGGGCGTTGCGGAGGTTCTGCATGGCGGGGAGCAGGAGAGGGGCGAGTGAGGCGTCGCCGGAGTTGAGGGCCTCGTTGCCAACGGAGACGACAGAGATTGTGGTGGAAGGGAGGAAGGGGAGGAGGTTGGTCGAGGCCCAATTGGAGGCAGCGGCGGGGTCGGAGGCGAGGGACGCAACGTCGGAGTTGGAGACGCCGACAACGAGGGAGACGCTGGTGCCGGCGAAGGAACGCAGGACGTCTGGGTCAGCGCCGTAGAGACGGAGCTTGGATATGGTCGTGGACTGGAGGACGCTGGCCGTCACCGACGGCGGCGGGAGATTGTCCGCCACCTGCCCGAAGTTGATCCCGATGAACGTCTGTGCATCTGAAACCAAAGAAAGCACAAACAAAGAAAAGATCAGTTGCTGTCCACACAAAGCCATGATGTCACAGGAACAAACAAGCACCTGTTCTTGCTAAATTTTGTATTGCTTTCTCAGAGGAAACAAAAGTAACAGAAACTGCATATTGGCAGACAGAAGTGATAAAAGAATAGAGAAGCATACTTGCAAAAGTGAAAGCCTGCAGAAGGATCACAAAGATGGCGAGGAGGAGAGGAAGCTGCACTCTCTTTTTCTCCTTCATGGCCATGGAAGAGAGCAGGGGTAGAAGAATGGAAGGTGTCTATGTCTTGTCTTTGCTTGGTTTGGCTTTGCTTTGCTTGTGATCTAATTGCTTAGATATAATCGTATAACTAGAAAAGGGAAGCCGGCGCAAATCGTGACCAGTTCAGAGTACTTTAACGGAGACAGTGATAGAAGTAAGATACGTGGCCCTCTATTCGATCTTGGCCTGACACCTGAAGCCAAAGGGTCGTGAACAAATCCGAAGTCAAGCATGAACTGAAGGCGACTGATATATAAATTAAGCTTGGGGCATGTTGGAGCAATAAAGCCTGAAAAGAACCTTAAACCCGCCAACTAGATGTTGACTGGGACTCGCTAAAGACCATGGGCATGAAGGCACTAAAAGTTAAGAGAGAGAGAGAGAGAGTCCTAATTGCAGTGGAGTGATGATTCGAGTACTGAAAGAATCTATTCGCCAATTATGAACCACAGGTTTGGAGCTGTGCCAGCAGTCGACTTCAGCTCTCGGCATTACGAAATAGTTATTAGGGGTTGATTGGATGACCTGAATCGTTGGAAAGCGATGAAACTATACAGATTATTTTGAAACTTCATGTTTTAGCAACTCGTCATCTCAAAACACTAAGCTCTCGATTTAAAATTAGACTAATGATGATAAGTAAGCTTCATATATTGAAGCACTAATGGAAAGAAAAAAAAATCGACATGCTTCAGAACAAAAAAAAATTTGCTCCTCCTAAAATTTTTTCTAATACTGCCATAAAAAACATCTCTAAAAATCGATAAAATTACCATCAGAGATGTTAGAAAATTTTTAGAGGATTTTAAAAAGGGCATATCACTCTATTCAGAAACAAAGATATCTAATCTACATGTTCAGAAACAAGCATGTCTACTTGCTTGCTTAGGGATGTGTCTTACATGTTAAGGCAATGCCACTTGGGACTACATAAGTTAAGCTATTCGTAAGCCGTGACTAATTTTAAATTTGATTCAGCTTATTTGATAAATAAATTAGGTTTAAAAATTAAAATTTAATATTATTATTTAAATACATGGACTCATTTATATTAGACCTTATTGTTAATTTAGAAGTCTAACTTATATAATTAATAAAGGGTTGAATGTTGCGCTTGATATTCAAAATTCGAATATCAAGATAAATAACTCATTTTTTTATCAAACATTATATTTTTACTACAATACTTATAAACTACAATAACTCATTTTTTTATTCAAAATTATCAATAATTTTAGTACAATACTTACTAAAGTGTATCACACTTTTCTTTTTTTTTTATATTATAAATACAAGGGGTTAAGAAATGTGTAGCCACTTTTAATATAATGTGTGTAGCGCACAAAAAATTAACAATAGTTATCGTTTAAAAAATATGAACATAATTTACAATAACAGAAAATATTGACACACATTTTTTTCACTAAATATTATTTTATTATATATTTTAAAAAAAAACTTAATAAATAAATAAATAAAATTTAATAAGCTATTAAGCCAAATCAAATTTCTTATATTCGTTAAGCGAACTAAACCAAAATTTAAATTTAAATCTATTATAATTCAATAACTTAACTTATTTATTAAGTATTTTAGATATGCCTGACATATTTAAATGATAGCTTAATTCGACTTATGTCTGCCCTTTCAATTCACGACTTCTTAAGTATTTCTGACTTGCCTTCAAATGATGAGAGAAGTCATAAGATCAACTTTTGAAGTATTTGGCACAAAGTTTACGTTACATATTAATGCAGAAAAATATAAGGGAAGAAATAAATTGAAAATTGATTCTTTTGTCCATTAACTGCAATGTGGCAATGCCGAATCATTAGATTATTAACCTATTTTTTGTAAGAAATTGTTAACCTGCTTTATTCACGTCAACACTTAAAATAGCAGGAGCATAATTTCAGACAAATGGAATTTCGCTTAACCATGTAAATATAACAATTACAAAGAAAAGTAAAGAAACAGCAAAAAAAAAAGTTGCAAGATTTGAGTGCAATTTATCAGAATGCAGGTAAAACAAGAAATAATTCTGCAAATCTCGATTCTTGTCAAAGAATACAACACCTGGAAAAATAATGCAACAAACAAAGTAAAGCTCTGCTGCGGAACTGCAGCACATTCCCCCATCCCGACTACCCCACACCACAAACACATCGACAAAGCTCCAGTTCATGTCTTTTCCTAAATTTGTATAATTACAAACTTCCATGGGATTGCAACGACATAGAAAGCTTTGAAAAATATTCATATGAAACACTGAGTTCGCTATCCTTTTCAATTCCATATTGGAAAGATCCAACCAGCATTTACAGGAGGAAAACTGGTGACAAACACATCTAACCACCTGAATGAGAGACTGGTGACGTGGTAAAGTGGCCATCCTTGAATGTGTGAACAAATTGCTGGGGCAATGCGTGCTCCACCTGTAACCATTGTGGGACATTGGAATTGTGAGAACGTGTAGAATCTCAGTAGGTAATACGTTCATAGCACATTAATGTGCATATTGAAGTAAACCTTCCTTAGTAGTATGCAACCAGCATTTCATTAATACTGATGGATGACTCGAACAATAATTAGGCATCGTTTTCCCTTTCAAAAAAAAAAAAAACTCAGCAATCATTGCATTATAAAAAACAATCGTTGCAAACAGTCGAGAGTAATCAATTTGGTTCTGTTAAAAAAGATCATATTATTTACCTGAAAAAATCATATTAGACTAAAACTAGGAGAAACACCAGTCAAATTCAACTTTGTGATACAGCATACGCAACAATTCCCCTCAAACAAAATCATACGCAAAAGGACCGAGTCAGACATCAAATTGCTTCAATTTGAATTATTTCTTCCTCTTGCTTGAAATAACTGCAAGTGCATAAGAAAGCAAACCACCATCCACACTGCATGACCGTTCAGCACAAAATGAACCAAAACAGCATGATCCAGAAAAAAAAACCCCTAGAAAATGAGAGAAAGAGGGAACTTTCACACAACAAATGTGGAAAAAGGAATTTTCAAAGTCCACGGGATTTACATATTTAAGGTTCCTCTAAAAGTTTATTTCATTTCCCCTAAAATTAAATAAACCCGCTTCACCTTCTACAACCTGACTTTTCCATATGGAACCTCCCACATCATCACCCCCTAACATTTCCATAAATCCCGGTTGAAAGAAATCAAGCAGCATCGAATTGGAAGAAATGAGAAGGGAATAGCCTCACTTCTAGCAGGATGTCAAATTGTTTAAACAAAAGATGAGAACCCTTTTAGTTAAGGTAAATTTCATAATCTTCCATCAAACACCATTTGACAAAAAAATTTATCATTCCATATCAACAAAATAGCTGAGAAAAGCATTCTCCAACAAAATAGGTGAAATTTAGGAAAGCAAGTTAAGAAAAAAAAGTTGGTCACAAATGAAGGTCAAAGAAGATATCTTTGAGCTATGATATGAAGAACTATGAACACATATTCTAATAAATATCACCCAGATATTGCCTGGACCAGACCACATGATCCGACCGATTCGATCGTCAACCACTAAGAATGGCTCAAGTTCAATCTCACAAATGAAGAGACGTGCTGGACCGGTTAGGAGAAGTCGCCTAACCAGGCAAATCACGCTTGAACCATTGAAACCATTCGGCTCAACAAAACCATCTCGTTCAACTAAAAAAACCAAAAAAAATTGAACAGACTCCATCTCCTGTAAGTGCTTGGAGAAGCACCAGAGCCCAGGGTCGATAATTGCCTGACAGCACAGGGTCATAGTAACCGTCCTTTTGTATTTTAAAGAGTTTAATTTGTACAACAAAATTCATTTGGTCTAAAACTTAAACTTTTACCTTCATGAATTGTACCTACATAAACAATGATAAGTTTAATTTACGCGATATTTTTTTGTTCTCTTTCTGCAATTACCATATTTTTTATTTCAGACTTATTTTGGCCAATGGAGCTAGTTGATTGGAATTTCATATTTTAGTTCATGTATCAGTTAAAGATATTATAAGAGAAAGCTAGCTTTTTCAGTGGTTTATATTTTTTAAATTAAAAAATATTAACACTTGTATTATGATCTTATTTTATTAGAATGAGCATGTGATTACAATTATTAATCAACTCAAATTTTGATATATGATTATGACTAAGATTTAACAAAGATGTTTTAACAAATCTTTTTTATTTAACATATATTTTGTTATTTTATTGTTATCTGGTCTGACCATCCAGTAAATCAGTAGGGTCAATGACGGTTACATTGTTTCATGTTATCCGGTCTGACCATACAGCTAACTCAGTCTGACTGGTTCGACCTGAACCGGAGGATTCATTTAGGGTCGGGGTTCTGACGACATTGATATAGAGAACCAATGAAGAAAGGGGGGCTACAGTTCTGCCTCTTCATGACTTGTATAATTAATTGCATAACTCTTGAGTGCAATGCATAACAATTCACTGCTGTGATATTAAATAGGTGACAACCATATAATTTGTATATAGTTAATGAACCAAGTTATAAAAGCTTTTCTTCGGCATCCAAGAACAGGGGAAGATATATTAGAATCTTACCCAGTCACCATCAGGACTACGACCAGGTACTAGAACGTTGATTTCACTTGATTTAGCAGTGGTTATGGAAGCACCCAGTGAATCCTTGCTCAAGTACAACTGACAACCAGAAGTATTATCTACTGATACAGTTGGTGCTGAACCCTGTGCATATGTGGCCCATGTTAAAATAGATATATGAAATTTCCAACAAATAACGGATACGAAATGGATAGCTCTAGAATTGTAGAATACAAGTGGGAAAATGCATAAATAAATATTTCCTTCAAATAGTGACTCAAAAAGGAAGAACCAGAAGACCTATTTGAATAGATGCAATCGAAGTTTTGTGTACATGATATTTATACAAAAGATGAAATTGAAGATTTTTAGGTAATTGGGGCTGTAGCCAACCCTACATTATGCTTAAGTAGTTCACCATTTTTTTATCATGTCATGCAACTAATTTATCTTATGACAATTTTTATCATGATTATAAATATTAAATTGATTCAATAGTTGCCCGGCCCCTCAAGAAAATATCAAGTGAATACTTATAATCAAGGGAAAATGAAATCACAATTAAATCATTAATCCAATTAATCCAAGAACTCATTTCTTAAAATACAAACTTTTACTAGAAGTCTCGTAACAATAAATCCAGAAAAATCTGAGCACACCTATATGGCATCCACAGGTACTTTCCATAGTTCAGCACAATAACAATGAAAAGAACTATCCAACAACCCCCTTCAGATTATCATCAAAGCATGATAAAATTAGGGGATCTAAGAAATCATAGGCCCTAGGAAGTATTATTCCTTCTTTCTAAGAAACATTGTTCAATGTTTTAAGGAGTGCTCCTAGTATCATTATAGAAGAGTTTTTGTTTCAAGCAAAGAGAAATTATACCTGACATTGTACTTCAACACCACTGCAATTCACAATTTCACAAGCTGCAACAACATCCTAATCACAAAGAAAAATAAAAGTTGTTTTAACTTACAGTTATGTCTTCGAGTTCAAGTAAAACTAACATAAAAACTTTACACACATACCATAAATACAATTCCCATTTTGGTACATTTATCAACAGTTATATTATTCACTTTCCCTGCATAATTGAAGTAGGGAAGAAAATTCAAGAGAATGTTTGAAAAGTAAGATAAAAAGTATGGTAGGAAAGGTAAGATTACCTTTAGCTTGTAAGACAGCATAAAAAGTACAGTAGGAAAGGTAAGATTACCTTTAACTTGTAAGACAGTATCCTTGCAGCCAAATACATAAACAGACTGCTTTGAATCACAGTCATCAATGACCAAGTTCTTCTTTCCAACTTGATTTTCAACTGCCCATCTACAGAAAAATAAGGTGTTGCAACATATGAACATAAATGAGGAGAAAAGGAAGACGCACGAGTTCCATATCAGAAAAAGTACAATGAGTATGCTTACTTGCGGCCCATCTGAAGCTCCAATTTGGGAGGACCTTCTCTTTTAAAGGAGAAGGATGAGGAACGAGAAGCTTTTTCAGGTGCACTAACAACACCAGTTCTATCAGCTCGGTTTTTGGCCTTCATGTCATCAGTGACCTTTTTTAGACCTAAGAAGCATGAACTTGTACTACCATCATTGATTGTGATGAACAAAAAAAGTAACGACTTATTATACCTGCAGTTACAGATTTGCTAGAACTGATATCTTGAAAGACCACAGACATCCCTACTTTAGGATGTGAAGGTGCAAGTGGCGCTGAGGGTGGGGATGGTGGAGCTGGGGCCTTTGCAACAGGAGTTTTGGGCTGCGTAGTATATGATGCAGGAACTTTTGCACCATTAGCAGTAGCCCACGAGAGGCCCAATGGATAAAAGCTTTTCACATAGTCTCGCAATGCTGGAATATATAGCTCCTTCAAAGCTTTTGCCCACTCGACATGGTCTGCATTTTTATTTCTGTACTCCACAAGAACCTAATATTTGAAAGACCGATGTCACTGATACGGAATAATGCAATTGACATACATAAACTCCAAGTTTATTTCTTAACCACCTTTGTGGTGTATCCTACTCAAGTACGTTCATTGATACAGCATTGAACAGTACACTAGAATATGGTATGAAAATTTAATCATGAGAAACAACTCTAATGACTAGTACTAATTGGTTTAGCAATCATACTATGAAATAGTAGTACCTTTTATTAATTACATTGTGCGCATTAATATCCAATTTTATAACTATTTATTAACTATGTGTCAAGGAAGTGATATAAAAGGTTAAACACCCTCCCACCATCATTTAAAATAACAAAACAAACATCTAGAAGTATTATCATTTTCAGAAGAAATAAAGAAATAATATCAAAAACTTAATATTTGTCATTTGAACTAAAAGTGTCCAGGGATTCCGTTCATAACTTTTCATCATTTATTTGGCAAAGAAGTGATAGAAAGATTAGGAACAAAAACCAGAAAATGATTACAATGATTTGTAACGATACTTAGGATATCAGCCTCTTAGTTGCTGCTATACTATGCAACCATTTTATCAAATAGAAAATGTAACTACAAATGTACCTTGTTATTGTAAAATTCAGCCATCTGCCAAGTCTCTTCAACATGTGCAATTGGCATACTCATACCTTGGAGGAATGTCAAGAAATTTTAGAAAACATTATAGTATCAAATGTGAAATAAACTGATCATGAAACGCAACGAAAGGAAAAATAATGATAAGACAAAGTCAGTACTCCACTAACCACAGTCTTTTCCTAAATATGCCACCCAAGCCAAAGCTGTAAGACTATCAGCTGTTGCTTTCAAATGATTAAAATATTCTGTTCGCTTGCCCTCTGTAAGTTTATTTGCCTTGACAACCACTTCATTCAGTGGCTTCAAAAACTCTGCTAAAGCAGCCATGTCTGGTTTCCGCATCAACAAGAGGAGTGGTTATGAAAGGCCATACTGCATATTGCAAAATTGAATGCTCAAAACAAACATAAGAATCGACCAAAACCATTCATGTTATAGTAGGGAATTTTAGATGACTAAAACCAGATTCTTAAGCAAAGCATGTCAAATAAATTCGAAAATATCAAATTCAGGCTTCACAATATTACATACAACATCAGACTCAAGCATTGACTAAATGGTACAGTAGCAAAGTTTCTTGTAAATCTTGCATAGAAAATTCAGTTCACCAATGTAGTAAGAAAATGGTACGAACACAACATTTACTTTAGCATTTTTTTGTAAATTATGCATAAATTTCGTGAAGTATTGGTTCCCATTCCTACAATTATCTTATATTAGGAGATTAATGACCAACATCGTCAAATTGCTAGTCATCCCTCAAATTGTGTTGGGAATTCTTCCTCGAGTTCTTGTATATGAATTAAATAATCCAATATAATATCGTGCACAGAAAATAATATCAAACAAAAGAGATATCAGATTTATATGAAAAAATCTTCCAATAAGAAGGTAAAAACCATGGAGCAATCATATAGCAATTTCACTATGCCAATAACGAATAATAATGTCTTTCAGAAAATAATAATCTAATGAAAATAATAAATAAACACTCTATGAAAAACACTAAATAAACAAACAATATCACCTGATTAATGTGATTCTCTATTATCTCAATATCAAGAAACCTTCGGAGATACTTCTAATTTTAACTCCGTTCTTGATTCCTTGCTCTTCAAGAAGTATCTATCTGTCTTATTTCTCAAAAGTCCTATCTTCTTTTCTCACATCCTCACCATCAAAAGGGATTAATTCCTTTTCATATGGTGATCCGATGGCTACAAACACTAAGAGAAAAAAGACACTTTTTTTTTCTCTTTTCATATGCCTCAGCACACTCTCCTTCAAGAGAGAAATAAAAACCCTTTCTATTTCATGTGGCTACAGCCACTTTATCAAAAAAGAATCCTACTCTTATTTAATTTATCCATCAAGTCAAAATCATATCTAATTAGGTTTAATTAATTTAAACTTATTGGACATAAGATGGAAATTTTAAGCCAACAATTTCTCATTCAAGGCATGAGAAGGAGATGTTCCATCAAGAATCATCACTTGGTTTTTGTGTCGTCTGATCTGACACCCTGATCAAACTTTTTTCTTAGATTTGTCTTTGACCCCACCCTTTTCAATAATAGTCGAATATTCATAAATGGAATATCTGGAGAAGGACGATGCTCCCCGTAGATCTGCGAAGTTGAGAAATCACTTGCGAAGACATTCATATCCATAAATTTCCTATTCATTCTGACAACATTTGTGTGCATCTTTTTCCAACTCTTAGTAGTTTTTCCTATTGACATATTATCACCTAAGTCAATGAGATCAAACAAATCCTTGCAGTACAGAGCATCTCATATCCTTGTTTTTCAAACTAAATAATTATTCGTCGTCAGTTTGATCATTCCGCTAAAATATTTTTTCTCCATTTAATTCACAAAAATGGAACACTCAAATAAACCTCACTTCGACAACACTTATTAGGAATTCTCCCTCGAGTTCCTATGTATGAACTTTAATAATCAAGATAATATTGTGCACATAAAATAATATCAAGCAAAAGCGACACCAAATTTACATTGAAAAACCCTCAAATAAAAAAGTAAAAAAAAAACACATGACAATCATAAAAGCAATTTCATGTAAAAAATGAATTACAAAGTATTTCAAATTTTATCCAAACCCAAAATAATAATCTAATGAGAACAATAAATAAATATTCTCTAAAATACACTAAATAAACAGCAGGAAAGAAATCACATGATTAATATGATTCTTCATATAGTCTGATTTTGTTCTTAATTTTTTGCTCTTCAAGAAGGATCTCCATCTATCTTCTTTTTTCAAAAGATCACTCTTCTTTTCTCCTATCCTCGCCACTAAGAGAGATGAATTTATCACTTTTCGACATGGTGATTTGATGGCTGCAAATACCAAGAGATAAAAACTCTTCTTTTTCTCTTTACATATACCGAGCACACTCTCCAGGAAGCTCTTTTTATTTCATGTGGCTACAACCACTTCATCAAGTAAGGGTCCTAATCTTATTGAATTTATTTATCAAGTCAATTTTTTTTAGGGGCTATCAAGTCAAAATCTTATCCAATTAGATTTAATTTTTAAACTTATTGAATTTTTCATGATGGAATTTCCAAACTCAACAAATTATAGAGATGATCTAATGCACATTGTTCACTGCAAAGCCAAAATAAGGTATGCAAGCCCAGTCACAAAAAACAGCCCAGTGGCGGAGCCATAATTATTTTGAATTGCGAGGGCATTTTCGTCATTCTGCCTTCAAAAACAATCATTATTAAATAAAATTAAATAACTGTGATCGACCATCGGATGGTCAACACATGTCCCAAGGTAATATAAAACGACCGATCCTTTTTCTTCCCTTCTTCGATCTCTTCTTCTCCCTGACATCCAACGATCGTTGTCGCACTCGCCTGCTACCAGGACAGCCATGACGCCACAGATTCCCACCACATCCCAACCATTGAGTAGTACGACATTGACGAGCTCGACAAGGTGAAGGCAAAGGCGTAGACATCGGCCACTTTCGTGGACAGATTGCGGCTCGGCTTCGAGTTTCGCATACCGGCACACCGGAGGGATTTCGCAGCTGCACGACGCTATTCATTGCCACCTTTCTACAGTGTCGTCATCCCTGTGAAGTCCGATGTTGCCTCCTGTATCATTGGTGAACAACGCTCGGCCCACTTGCTCCCTATCGCGTCATGGCCGGATTTGTGGGAGTCGATCGGAATTGATGGAGCTCGCCGGCATAGCAGTTTTCATTTATTAAACGAACGGTAAATCATCCGTGCATTGGAGCCATAAGATTATGCTGCTATTAGCCATCATTTCTTTAAGTGTTATTACAGCATTGGATTCCTTGCTTCTCAGATCCATCTCGTGTATTGTTACTAGACATTGTAGCTGTGCCACACCTGTTGGACGTCGCCGGAGCCACAATCGTTGCCGGAGAAGACGACTCAAGGGAGAATACTTCTATAACAGTGAGAACATAGCCGTCTTTCGATTTACCAACAACGAACATGTTGTGACGTTAACTGTAAATTATAACTAGTAGTAATGTAAATGATTAATTAATAATGCTATTGGATAGTTAGTCATAAATGAAATGAAATGTTATTTAATTTGGAACCTTAAAGAAATTATACATATTAATGTTATATAGTGTGTATATGTAAATGTATATGTGTAAATTATCTTGATAAGTACCGAATGGTAAGTGGCTAAATGTGATTAATATTCAAATGGAACTTGTTGTAGTTAATGATGATCAATTTGAATTAATATACAGTAAGGAATGAAATAGATTAAATTTGAAACTAAAGTGGTAGTATGTTTTAGAAATATAAGTGGGTGGTTAGATGAGCTAATAAATAACTATATAACTAATACTAGTCACAAGTGAGATTAATAAAATTAGGATTCACAGAAAGAGAGAGTGAGTCAACTGAGAAGTAAATAAACAGTAGTCCAGAACTTGAATATATAAATAAGTAAAAGAGAGAACTACAATTTAGTAAGTTAACAAATAGTGGATGGAGGACCTAATAATAACAGTAGTAAATAATAGATACGAGCACTTACAAGTACATATCAGCATATGTGTCGAATATATAATATATATACATGTGTGTGTATATATATATAGATATAGATATATAGAATATGGTGGGCATAAAAGGTACCCAAAGAATCTGTGAAGAGGAAAGAATTTGGTATGTGCAGCATTGAAGTACTAATGATAGCCGAGATGGTGCAATCATAGTAAGTGTAAAATAATAGTGGAGAAATGTACAACTTGAGAATGTTATTATAGTCTTAACTAAGAAATTAGTGATTAAGGAATAAATAATAAGGCTGCGACCAGTAAAACTATTATAGCTATAATTTTCTCAAAACACTATACATAGTAAGTACCTAATTATATTAAAGGGATGGTAAATAAAAGTCAACTAGTTCGGAATTAGTAAATATTGAATCTGAAAATTTTCAGTTAATATATTGTATTAATTAATACCACCACGAGACGTGATTTATATATGTGTAATTTAAATGGTACAAATATGGTATAAGCGACACTAACAGAAACTAATCATATGTGTGATTAGGTATCCGACCATTGATTTGCTCGGACGCAGGGAGACCCGACTGAAGTTGAGCGAAGCCGAGGTAAGTGAATTTCACAAACTTACATGTCCACACCATTCATTCCTTACCTCATGTGATTATTTATATAAATTAATGATGTGATTGTCTTTGAGCTAATGTGATTATGTGTGGGATTCGCTTTTCCGATATTTACGAATTTATCATATGGATCCTCATATTTAGTGCATGAGATTTTATTCTACGATTCACGAATTTCATGGATGTATCATGCATGTATTGTTTGAAACCTTATGGGAAAATCTATATTTAATTATGAATAATATAATATCTTGTTGATATTATGACATCATCATGCATGGTGGCTCGCGTGGGAGTGAGGTGATATACTTATGTTGGATTATGGTGATTGGAGAGTTATTTGCGGGCACGAGCTACGGCTGTGCGGGTTATTTGACCTCTCGTGAAGGATGATGTGATGTTATATGATGGATTATGGTGACGGGAGAGTCCTTTGCGGGTACAGGCTACGGTTGCGCAGGTTGTTGGACCTCTCGTGGAGGATGAATATGATGTTATATGATGGATTATGGTGATGGGAGGGTCATTTTCGGGCATAAGCGACGATTGTGCGGGCTACTTGACCTCTCGTGGAGGACGAGGTGGGACCATTGCAGGTTCAATTGGTGCAAGCTGTTGAACCCCACTCGTGGCGAATGTGATGAGTTACTCATAGATGGCAAGGTCATGTCATGACACTTAGATATTGGATCATGCATAGCATGCCTTAACTTTGCATTTGGATTGCAAGTATTTTCATATAAAATAAGTTATGTATGATATGATTATATGCTTGACATTTGAAGTGGATTTCGTTATCGTTCGGATTTATTTTTAATTTTTCATATTTTGTGAAATCCCTATCATCACTGAGCTCTTCATGTTCATCCCTTTATTTGTTATTTTTTTTTATGTTTGTGTGTGAGAAGGAGATGATGATGGATGGATATTTTGCATTCTCATCGGGCACTAAAAATGGATAATAATTAGGAATGTGTGTATGACAGATTTGAAGAGCCTATTCTTTTCCATAGACCCTTGTGTCTATTTTGATCACTATTATGTCTGAGTAGTATGGACTCTCATTTGAGGCATGTGGCACAATTACTTTTGTTATTATTCTGTTATGATTATTTGGCCTTATATTTCTATGTATTCATCAAATGAATAATTTTTAACAAAGGTCATGCTCAAATATTTTGCAAAGAGTTAATTTTATTTGGTTATAGAGGTTGAATTTAAATTAGTGTAATTAGTGCAATATCGGTAACACCTCTCCCCGCAGCGGATTCTGAGCGTGACAAAGTAAGTAAAGTAAGTATTCTTTCTCACAATTCCGCTATCACGAGTTCGCAGGATAATTGATTCCACATTCACATCATATCTTGTCGCATTTAAGACAATTAATCTATCTACATAAGAAGGCGTGCTGGAGACGACGGACCTGGAGACGCTTGGCCTCGACGAGGAGCTCCTTGAGCGCCGCGAAGGCCTCCGCCAGAATCTTGGTCGCCTCGAGGACCTTGCCTTCAATCTTGTATGCGGCCTTGGTGACGCGACCGAGGGACTTCTCCACCAGCTCGTCGAACGCCTCGACCGCGGGGTCCGCGGCCGCCGGCGGAACGTCGAGTTCAAGATCCCTGGAGGCGGCCGGACCGCCGGCGACGACAAGCGCCTCCAGACGCGCCACCGCGGCCTCCAGCCGGGCCACCAAGTCCTTCTCCATGTCTACGGTTCCCAATCGCCGGGATCTCTCGGCTTCGTTCTCCTGCCGGCCTCCTTTCCACACCTTCTACTGGGTTTATGCTTTGCTTCAAATTTGCGGGGTCTACTTTTATGTACCATTTGGTCGTGCAGCCGCTTTGCCGAAAGGCGCAAAAAAGCACCGCAAACTTGGCCCACACCGACCACGACGTTGCAATGCTTCGTCTCCCTTTTCTTCCTCTTTTGAAGAAAAATACAAATTGGCAATTAACGTAACAATTAAATATAATGAATTAACCAGCGATATTATATATTTTGAGTCATAAATGTCATTATGTCATTAATATTAATAAATGTTCTTTATGACTTCCAAGAAGAACATATGTTTGATAGATGAAATATTTTTCTATTAATAATCAGAATAAAATTATGGCGAAATCAGAAGCTTGTGCGATATGATGTGGTGTAAGAGCCACGTCAATTGGGTTTTATTTGGGTCGGTTGGTGGCGTTGGATGGCTGAAAAATGTCATCATTTTTTTAGATAAAAAACATTCAATATTTTTTTTATAAAAACATCAAAAAAGCTTATTATTTTTTATAAACAATTTTCTCAATTCCTATATTTCACTATTTTATACTATGACAATGTTAAATGGTATTTTTATCTATCAAGTTGGCAAAAATACCATATTTTATATATGTTAATATTAGCATTTTATATCTTATATATATTTTTTGTCGCATGTATTTACATAATTTCCTTATTAATTAAATGTTATATATATATATATATATATATATATATCTCTCTCTCTCTCTCTCTCTCTCTCTCTCTCTCACACACACACACACATCAGCAGCATGATATGCTTAACTTGCAATTTTCATCCTCAGTTAACTTTCTGCATATAGGCCATTTGATATCTGATATTTGATCAATGCAAAATTCATTGCAGAATTGAGAAGAACTTGTATTGTATTGAAAGTTTCGATGAGTTTTCGTAAATATAATTTGCTGATCAATTATACCGCGGATGCTTTGTTGAATTAACTTTTTCATATAAATTTACAGCTGAAATAAGATTCAAGCCATTAAGGGTTAGTTTTACATTCTTCAGTAAATATTTGAAGTTTAATGAAGATAAATTCGAGGAGTACGAGTCACGAATAATAAGTAGACAACAAAATTATGACACGATTGAGAAGAAATGGCAAAAACGCTTTATAAAATGAACATCCTTTTAAGGAACAACAAGGGGCTTAATCAATCAAATTGATGAGGGTTAGCATAGTTGATTAATTTTAAATTTTAAATATATTATTTTGTTTAGGATTTATTTTTATTACGCTCACTTGAATTCTGAATTAATAAAGTGCTAATAATCTTGAACATTGATAAGTCTTAAATCTTGATTGTAAAAAAAATATTTAATATTAGATTCACCAATTAATTTTTGCATGTCGTTCGATAATGATTCAGATGAAAGTTTGATCACTGTAAATTTCTAAAGTATGAGCAGCAAAAAGTTCAGAAGAAGACAAGGAAAAAAAAAAGGAAATTAAAGCTAACGAAGACAAAATTGTGGCAGGATTGAGAAGAAAGTGCAGTCCCTAGATCAAGTATATTGTGCACACCATTTTCAATTCTTTTCAAGCAGTTAAATCATGTGAAATGAAAGTTTTTGAGTGAGAGATCCATAAAGCATGCAAACAAACAACAAGCCAGAAAGTGTGGAGACCCACAGCACACAGTGCAATGAGGTGGTGGTCCTTACGAAAGCAAAGAAGACAAGGAAAAAAATATGAGACAATGTACCAAGACAACATCTTTTTTTCAACCCTTATCCACCCACCTACACATACAGCTTTGTGTGCTCACTCAGGCATGGTATCAATCAGAGATCATTCAACAACTTTTTCTATAGAGAAAATGCCAATTAAGTAATTAGATAATGTACAAAAGGATATTATTCTCTAATTTCTCTTTTGCCAAGACCCTGTATAGAAAATCAATAATGTGTCATGCATTATTCTGAGGGAGAGTGTTTCCATTCAGTGTTGCTGGATCCAAAACTTTTGGGGTAGTTCATAAATGTTGCAAGGAAACAAAAAACAACCCTTGTCCTAGCTAGTGCATGAGTTGGAGGGTGCTTTTGAGAATTTCTTGGAGGCATATACTGAATTTTAAAATAAGTTACTAATGTGCATGATTTCTACATTGAAATAATATAACAAGTATGTGATTGTGGAGTAGGAGAATCATTTTTATTAGGTAAAGTATTATACGAATTTAATATTTTTGTCGAATTGTTTTTGCTTTGACACTGTTAAACGCACTCTTAATCGTTCCACGTGAGATCGAGAAAGTTAAGTTGTTGGCATAATATTATTGACAGGTGATGATGAACTCATGGCTTTTCATAGAGATTGCCGACACATTAATTAAATGTTATATATATATATATATATATATATATATATATATATATAAAGAATAGAGTGTTTGTCTATGATAAGAAAAAATATACAAATAAAAAAATTATTGTATTATTTTTTCTATGTATATGGTCCCAATTATTTCTAGTCTGCTATGGAGAACTATGGGAATGAGGCCAAAGTCCAAGCGCAAACAGATACAATTACGAATGGGCAATGATATCTTGTCCTGTTAAATACACAGAAAAACGGGAAGAAAACCAACAAACATTTTGTAGCTAGCAAACGCTCTGCACGTTGCTCAACATTTCCATTTTTTACTCAAACTAAAATGCTATTAAGCAATTATATTCTTATAATTCAGAAATGTTGGGTTTTAGTTTTTGGGCAAAATGAATATTTACATTCGATTTTTGTTCAAAAAAAGCATAATCATATAGTAAAATAAAAAAAGTCAAGCTAGAGCAAGAGGCCTCAAATTTCAATTTATTCGTGAAATTTATATATTTCTTTATTTTGTAATATTTTTTTTTCTTTGAAAGATTAAAACTTGCAATAAAAAAATAAGTCAAGTAAATAGGTCACTTTGCAACATACAAATACTCTTATGCCATATTTGGATCCAAAGTATTTGTAGATTATTTAGTTAATATGTCATTTTTTTTCATTCCAGTGACTCCAAAATAATGTTTTGAACGCAATACATAGTAGAAAATATTGAGGTTGACTCTAAATATCATAAAATTACTCTATAGTATCAATTATGATTAGAATAGTTATCTATTAAATTTGATGATAACATCTATTATTTTACAATAATTAATTTAAGTACATAATAATTTTACATCTTAAATACATATGGATTCATCAATTAATTAAATATTATATCATAAAATTTTGAATGCATAATATATATATTAAAAATATTAGTTCAGATCCATTGCTCACCAGATGATATCTACTTGGCTTCGATTTTTCAATTGTCGTGTAATGCCAAAAATGCTTACACCATTGTGTGGGACTCATCAAGGTCTCCTCGAGCTTGACTTATCTTAATGATCAATTTGGCCTCTTCAACTTCATGTAATGCCGACAAATCCCACATCATGTGTGATTTAGCTTCACATTTTAATTCTTTGTACAGCATAATCATTTCAGTTTTCTCTTATCAAACTTTACAAAATGTCAAATTGATTGAGTTAGTGCATTAAGGATCTTCAATTACATGGCATCTTTTCGTGTAACTTGAAGTGAATCATTGAGTGTTGTTGAAAGCTTTGGGACACTTCCAAATTGTATGTCACTTTGTTCATCTTCTTCACAATCTAGAATGGATCTTGAAGCAATAATATTGTCCTCATAAGTTGTTGTCTTGTGCAAAATGTTGGGAAGGCAACTTGATTTAGACAGCATCACCTGCTTGAAACTTGTTGCTCGATGATTCTCCTTATTGTTCGAGGCTCGAGGATCATTCGAATTCTTGGGAGTTACTTGTGACTATGTTGAATTCTTATCTAAGTCTTGTCACCTCATATGTGACGCTAACACATCACTTTACAAGTTAACTAGGGATGAAACCATTTGCATGTTGGACTTCAAAAGGAAATTGCTTCACTCTTAGTGGTCACTTTAGACTTAGGTTTGGAGCAACGTGGCTTCTAATTCTTCATATTGGCATTTTTCTACTTGGTTTGCAAATATGACATAATGAGAGCGAGGTTTTACTACCAATAGATGTTGTCTTAACTCATATCTCTTTTGTATATAAGGCAACAACAAGAGATTGGATGTCCATTGTTCCCATCCTAAGGACTTTTTAAGGTGTTGGCGACATTGTAGAGAGTGAATACATGTTGTCCATCAACAAGTTGCGTAGGCTTAGAAGGGTTCCTCAATTTTAGCCTTGTGACAATGATAACTCCTCAATCATGAGTTGCTCCTCCTTGTCATCTTCAAGGACTTAAGGACCGTGACCAAGGCTTACATGCTAAAGTCCAATGGGGACTTTTGCAATGGTAGTATGGTTGGGCAAGATGACAAAATGATTTTTGGTGAAGGTTTAGTATCATTAGATGCTCGCCCTAATAACGTCCAACTTTTGTGGAAGAGTGGTCGATCTCAATCTTTATAACTTGTTTGACAAAGCTTTTGATGATGCTCTGCTTAATGACCAAGTAGCATAGTATGGGAGAAGCTCATTACGACTAAAGTGTTAATTGCATCAACAAGTAATAGACTCAATATTGCTCCCAAAGTTGAGTGTTGGGTTATTTTCAAGTGAACATTTGACGAGGGCAACATGGTGTTGACAACACATTGATAAGTGTTTTAAACGTTAATTATGCACCACTTGTGAGTGGACACTCGATGTAGCAACTTGTGCTGGCGACACACTAGTATTTGCAAGTGTGGGTGTGAAAGATGAAAGAAACATGGAGCAATGTGCAATGCTTGCTATCACCACATCATGAGTGATGAGAATGGTGCGACACATTGGTGTGCTTGGGTGTAGTGTGGGGCATGGTTGGGCATAAGATACAATGTCATGGTGTGTGATGCATGATAATCATGGGTGGGCACAATAAAAACATAATAGGGTGTGTGATGTGATGCCATGATTGGGTGTGCGGTGCTTGACAAAAGTGCTTAGGAACACCATGAGTATTATGGGCATGGTGCATCGAATACGATGAAGTGTGACACCATTTTTGCCTAGTTGTGTTAGAAATATTGTCATGGGGCACAATTGAACATGTGATGCAACATCACTATTAATTATGTGTCACGCGATGTCTCTGATTGGACATGGCACAAGAAAGACATGAAGATGGGCATGATTAGGTGTCACAAGGCGATGACACTATAAGGAATGCATTGATTGGTGGTTGAGGCGAGGGTGCGACATGAGTGCAACACAGGTTTGCGTAGACACACTCCGAGGCACAATTGGTGGGATGATGACACAATTGAGAATTCATCGATTGACGGTCATAGTGGGGCATGTCCGTGCATAGTAGGAGTGTGACATTAGTGGTCTTTGGCATTGCAAATACATGACACATGTGGTCCTAGGCGTATGATAGACATGACTGGGCTTGCGAACGATGTCACATTTTTTGACTTGTGTCACTTGGTGTTGAGTAGTGATGCAATCTAAATACACTACCAAGCACACTAATTCAAGTAATAAAATGAATTAATAAGGTTGTCGACCCCTCAAGGAATAATGCATATAATTTTAAAATTGGCAAAGAAAGTTTCAACTGTGAAAAGTTTTATTGTGATTGAAATTTGAATAACAAAAAAAAATTAAAATAAGATTGAATAAGATCATACAATTCGAGGAATTAGGGTACTTTATTTCACCATTATGTCAAATTGAATTATATTTTAGGCACAGATTAAATCTAGCGATAGACAAAAAAATCACTCTAACTTTAATTCAAAGATCAGTCTTTTCACGTGATTAGTTGATTACACTAAATAATCAATAATCAATTTAAACGGTCATCACGTAAAAAAGAACATTAAAAATAACAATCATGTTTTAAGAAAAGAATTTATTAAAATGGATTCAACCAATATCAAGGTTCCACAAAGTTTCTCTAATACAAAATTGCTCTATAACATTAAAGAATAACAAAGAAAAACATTAAACTAGTAAAGAAAATAAAATTATAACTTTTAAAGAAGAATATGCAACACGACTTAGTCCACCGTGCTTTAGACTCCTTCAACCTTCAACTTAATTTTGATTCTTAGGAGTTTCATTTTTTTTCCTCCAGCATCAGACATTTTTTTATGGCTCCCTCATGTGTATTTATAGCTTCAAGAGATCTCCAAGTCTTTCACGAAGTTTGACATGACTTGAAAATATCTTTAAGTCATAGTATAAAAAAATAAGATTTAATTTTCATATTTGTAACTTTTGAAACTGAATTTTATACATCAAAGCACTTCCAAATATGCTCAAATATTACTCCTTTTGATTCTATTATGAGTCTTTTTTTTCAATACAAATTAGGAAGAAATATGGGAAAATCTTTCAATTTGTTCTCAAATTCATGACTCTCTCTTGAGATAATTTTTTAAACTTCAAAACTCTTTCAAATTTATTAGGTGTACGTCTCTAACAATTTACAGAAGTTGTATAATAATTAAAAGTATTTTTCATGGTGTTTGCATTCCTTTTTCTATTAAAATTCTTCAAAAATTTCATTACTAACCGAAAATAGGAAATATTGAAAGTCCTTGTTTAATTAAAATTTCTCAAATGAACTAATTTCTATTAAAAATAATAAATATTAAAAAATATTCAATATAATTAATTCCCAGATGAAGTAGGAAATAGTGCATTATCTCTAAAATCGTTTTCCCCCTTTTTTTACTTGAGTGTAATTTCAAATTGTGTGTAACTTCTTTCAACCATTCATTTGTCTTAAAAGTGAATAATATGCAAAAAAAAACACCGATAGAATAATGACTTAAAGAAATAAATATTAAAATTTATGTGTGCCATAATCAAAATTATAAAATTATTTTAAATGATATGCATAAAATATGTATAGATTTTTTACACATCAAGTAGGAAAGCAAAATTAGATATCACTTGTTTTGGTCCCTCTTGGACTGTTTAACAATGTGCTATAGAAAAATGGATATTAAGATTTCTTTTATGAAATTAGATCAAAATAACAAAAAACTTCTTATTTTATTCAATTGTAGTTATTTGTTTTCTACAATTAGCCAAGATAATTACATTATAAGTTAGTAAACATTCATTGTTCTACACTATATAATATATTAGTGCACATACAAAGCACTGCATGCTTTGTGTGATGTAGACTAGATCCTATGTGAATTAGAAAAGTCATCATTTTTGTTAATTTTAAGATCTATCACTGAATATGTATTGAATTGTTAAGATCCACTCTACATCCTTACCAAGCATGAAGTGTTTTTTAGGTGCATTAAAACTCATGTTATATATATAAGAACTTTAAGTTTAACTATAAAGTGTTAATATCTTTATAAAGAATGACACTAATAGTATTTAGTGATTACATAATGTAAGAAGATTAGATAGACATATTATGTGGTGATTATTTATTTTATAGTTGCATTTTTTCTACTTTGTAAAAAAATAGTGAAAATTAATTAATACAATTTTATTCGGAGAGGTTTAGTTTCCCAAGAGTAATGCCAATTTTTTAGATATGCTACAAAAATAAATAAAATAAATTTAAAGTCATTTTCATTAATAAATATAATTGTTGTATATTACTTTTTTTATTTATTCTTGGCCCTCCCTAATATTCCTACTGATTTCATCCTTGACTAAATCCAAGATAGAGAGGTTTGAAATGATGACATAGGATGTGTTGAATCATCCATGAAGGTGAACTTTTATTGATCCCCATATTGCAAAATGTCATTGGCTAACTTCTCATAGAAATTAAGTATAAAAGTGCTCGAATTGAAAACTATATCAAAAGAAAAATGTTGAGCACATCATGACATAAACATCTACAAAAGTGAGCATGACCATAAGATAAGTGTTGTGTGACTCATAACACGTGTTCACTAACGAGCTCATAGTGCTTGCGAGATTGCTAGCTAGAGCTCCATGAGGGCATGAGTTTGTCGATCGAACTCTGCATGTGCACAAGCTCACACATGGGCGAACTTGCAAGTATGTGATGTACAAGCTCATTTGTAAGTGAGATAATCGATGCAAGATCGTTGGCCAAAGTACCTTGTGGAAGAGATCCCCCATGAGTTCGGATGGACAGAAGAAAATTGAAAATAGAGAAGAAAGGCAACATGAGGGCACACAATGATGAAAGTAAAAGATACATCAAGGCTTACAAAAGGATTAATATCCATCAAAATTAGGAGAATCGGGTTCTGCATAGGGCGTTTTGCATCCTCTTGTTCAAGATTGTGAAGTTCGAGGTCTTATATAAGATCGTAAGAAGGTCTAAGATCAAAAATCATAAAATTTGATCGATGATCGTAAGATCTTACATAATAATATATTTTAATCTAAAAGTACTATGTTAACTGTTATTATCAAAATTATAAAAAAAATATTATTATGTAAATGGTTAAAATATTCTTTTGAGATAATATATGATTAAATAAGATCGCATGACATAAATTAAGATTCTCACGTTAAGATCAAGATCAATTAGAATTCTCAATATCGTAAAATAATAAGATCTTAAGATCTAAAAGAGATTTTGCTATTGTTCCCCTCTAAATTATGATAATGCTACTTCTAAATTAATATTTTCTTTTATATTTTAATCTCACCCAATGGCCCTGTTTGAGTACTCAAAAGTTTTTCTCTAACTTTCCAAAACTCATGGTTATGCACTTTTTGAAAATGTGTACATATTCATAGTTGTCAAGATCTCAATTTAGATCTTAATATCTTACGATTTTACGATTTTGAGGATCTTAATCGATCTCGATCTTAATGTGAGGGTCTTGTGAGTAAGATTTAAATTGTAGAAAACGTGGTATTATAGATCCTCATAGAATAATGTATCTATATGAATGAATCTGGAATCGGATCAGAGAAGAAAAGGGGCGGCGTTGCCTAGAAAAATTCTCGTTACGACCGTGATGGACGTATCACGGGTCGTGACGGAGGTGGTCGACGGACGACACGGGTTGAATTCGTCCAGAAATTCCCCGTCACGGTCGTGACACACATGTCCCGGGCCGTGACAGAGGTAGTCGAGGACGGCATAGTCGCGGGATTCGCCCAGAACTCCAGTCACGACCGTGACGACCATGTCACGGGCCGTGACGGCGGTAGTCACGCCCGTGACCTGTTGAATCTAGGGATCCCGAGATTGTTTTGAATGATCACAAATTTGTAAGTGAACTCAGTCTGTACTAATGAACTTGTTTGAGCTGATTTCTGCAACAGGACATAGACAAGTTCAATACAGCGGTGGACCTGAGCTAAAGGAATGAACGACCACTGCACATGTATTACACATCATGAAGAATCATGTGTATGCAGCGGACGTCCTAAGGATTAAACGGTCGACCAGTGAAAGGAGAAGGAGGTTATATAAACAACAAAGTGTATGGAGGAGGAGGCATATA
>LTAE01005398.1:6445-28631 GCA_001647135.1 Pontederia paniculata
TATTGATATTGAAAGGTAAAGCTAAAGGCCAAAGGTAAATGACGACCCTATTGAGATATTGTTAATTGTTATAGCTTTACATATTGATTATCTTATTTATGATCATTTACATACTGAGTGTCAAAACTCACGGGAGGTTCATCTCCCCTACAAATTCAATTTTGTAGGCAAATATGTTCATATAGATGGTGATGACGCAGCGACAGCGTGATGGTGTTCGTGATGGATGACTTGCACATGGCATAGGTCCTGGTCATAGATTGAGGATTGGCTTCCGCATTGACATATACTTAGTATTGACCGGTGGATTGGTTAAATGAAAGTCACTGGTGTATGACGATAGCGTCTCCAAAGTCAAGATTTTTGCCAGGTGGCAAGGTCTGATTTTTGAAATGTCGATTACATTTGTCCAAACAACGAAAAAAAAATATCTTCTACAACGACAAGTCCTTGAAAGAAATGTGACCAACCAAACTCACTTTTCCAGATTTCACTTGGGGGCCAAATCTCATGCACACGATAATTCTATTATATTTGTTGGATTAAATTACTCTTTTCTTCTTTTCTATTGCATGTTTTTTGTTCGATATTAACAACAGAACCTTCCATTCTGTTTTTTTTTTCTTTTGCCGACAAAGATATCTGCAAATTGCAATATACTAATCTTATTTTCCTATAACCAATGGACCCTCCCTCTTGCATTTCAACTGCTAAAACCTGGAACCTTTTAATCAATGTTTGGCACACGCTACCTGCAGTGCATGTCCTGAGCTCAACCTGCTATTCAAAGAGTTCCTTCTCAGATTTACTAATGACAAGTCAAAAATAAAGACTAGTGTTTCAGTGTCAAGTTTCCTGTTCAAATTGGAGCCACAACTGCTGGCAACCTATAAATGTTGTACCCATCCCAATGTCAAGTTTAACAAGCGCTTAACTTTGTTAAGGACTGCTTATTGGTAAAGTCCAAGTGCTCATTCGATCAAGTCTCCAGCTAATTGTTTAGCTAATGGCGAGAAGCACAGTCTTAGTTCTTCTCATTGCCGCTCTCTCAGCTGCTGCTGCTGCTGCTGCAGCAACAGCAATGGGAGATGAAGATTCAGTCGCAGCTCCGGCAGGGTTCTACGTCTTCGGGGACTCGACGGTCGATGTGGGCAACAATAACTTGTTACCGGAAGATGCTCCCAAGGCCAACTTCCCTCCATATGGAATCGATTACCCTGATGAAATCCCAACCGGAAGGTTTTGTAATGGCTTTATCGGCGTAGATTATATAGGTAATATAAAGGTTTCTTGAAGAATGTATCAGCCATTATGGTGACATGTTTGCTTCTTGAATGAATTCTTATCAATTTGGCTTCTGTTGATTGCTTTTACAACAGCCAAAGGTTTGGGCTACACGATGAGCCCGCCGCCTTTCGTCTCTGTCAGCAATGTCATGCAGATGATTCAAGGTGTCAGTTTTGCTTCTGGTGGGTCGGGAATCCTGGATACCACAGTAAGACATGGAATTTTAGAATTTTTTAATTTAATCCTGTCAAAGTTGTGATAACTCTAATGACAGCATTCTTGCACCATCAGGGGAAAGATGTCATCACCATGGATGAACAGATCAATAACTTTGAAGAGGTAAAGGAAAAGATGATTGCACTAATGGGGAAGCCCCTGGTTGAAGTCTTCCTGGCCAGGTCCGTCTTCTTCATCAGCACCGCAAACAATGACCTCTTTGCAAGCTTCTTCATCTACAACCCTACAAATGACGAGGAAAGGGATCAAATCATCATCCCCATGATAAACAAGTTCAAGCATCAGCTGTCGGTAAGCATCTATCCATCACTGTGCAGTAAGTAGTACAAGCAAAAGCTCATTCATACAAATGTCATGTAGCAAAATCTAATCTGATCATTGTTACTGCAAGATGCTATACGAATTAGGAGCTCGAAAATTCGCGGTCGCCGGCACCGGGCTAATCGGCTGCGTTCCGGCCGTCAGACAATTGGATCCTTCGGCCGACTGCAACAAGGATCTAAATGATCTATCCATGAGGTTGAAGAATGCCACCAAGGCACTCCTGGAGGACCTCAGTTCATCTCTTGCTGGATTCAGATACTCCTTCGGTGATGCTCACGAAGTGGGTTCGAGTATCAATGTTAAACCACATCTGTTTGGTGAGTATCAATGCTAAACAGCATCTGTTTATATCTTTTCTTCTTTTCTTTTTATCAATTGGGGCTCCTTGCAGGATTGACGGAGCTCAAATCTGCGTGCTGTGGATCCGGCAGGTTGAACGCAGAATCCTTTTGCTCTGCAAATGCCACTCTCTGCTCTGACCGCAGTCAATATTACTTCTGGGATATGGTTCATCCAACTCAGGCTGCCTACAAGCTTATTGGCCAAATGCTGCTCCATGGGTCACCTCAGTTCAGCTCTCCAGTCAATATTCACCAACTGGTGTTTCATTAATAATTCTAAAACTCTGTTCATTCATCTGTAAATTCTTTAAACTGTGCTGTTTCTACCACTGCATCTCTCATTGTTTGAAACTGTAGAATAAAAAAAAGTCTGCTGCTTTATCGGGCTACTCTTGTTCTGTTTTTCCAATTTGTGCAGAAAACCTTGTTAGATAGAATAAAAACATTCTTGAACAATCCTGTTATTGGATATTTCTATAATACTTTAAATATATCAAGAAAAAATTATTGTGTATGTAGTACATAAAAAAATATTAATTTGACATAAAAAATGAACTACGACATTATTTTTCCATAACACATTATTCATTTAAAATAATAATTACTATTAATTCGTTTCATGCACTAGACGCTTCATATATAACGAATTCTAGCAATGGCGTGTGGATTTGAAACAAATAGTTTACTGGTCGAATTTGACTCGAGTCGATCTCAAATTCAATCTAATTCGATTAGTTTTGATTGGATTGAGTTGAATCGGATTGATGATAAATTATCATCAAATTCGATCCAACTTAATTTTCATCAGATCGAATTGGATCGAGATTGATCATCGATTTACTCGAATAAAATTTTTCATATTTTTAATTATTTTTTATAATATTTAATATTAATTGTAAAAAGAAGAAAAACTGTAATACCTTTCAAGAATATAAAGTATAAATTTTAATATATTTTAATTTTAAAGAATAAACTGATTCAAATTTACTAAAAAATATATTGGATCATCGGATTGGGTCAAATTGGGTAGGGTCGAAAAATTAAATTTGTATTCGTTCCATTAGTAATCGAGTTAGTTCGGATCTTATCAGATCTAATTCGAACTAATTGAAATTGAATCGATTTAAAGTTTATCCGATCGAATGAACACACATAAAAAATCATTCTCCTATATATAAGCATGTAGCACTTTCTTGTGTAGTCTATATAGTGCATGACAGATATAGTATATATTAGTAAAAATAATATATATATATATATATATATTAAATTGATAAAAGATTATATTCAAAATTTTTTAAGATTATTCACTATTAATTATGTATTGGATTGTTAAGATATATTCATTGTTCAACATTTAGTATAGTAGGTGTATTAGACCTATATATATATATAAATATATATGTATATATATATCAGTAGAAGAGAAAAAAAAAGGTAAACGTGTACAAATTTATTGCTAGGTTGAAAGATCGAGTAGTAGTGTGATAAAAAGATAACACAAAATCAAAAGTAAAAATAGATTTAGTTACACGTAGTGAGCTTATGCATTTTTCATGTCATAAAAGAAAGCATGTTCAATAATTTAATAATAATTAAATGATAACGACCCATTAAAGGACAAAAACAAAGAAGAATGGGTACGCCAATTGATAACTCAACTAATCTTTAATCTTGAAGTAATTGTAGTTAGCGTTTCTTGTCACCATTAATTGGTCCAGTAAGGAGACAATACAATAATAATGATGCAACCACAATTTTAGCTAGTTGTTATATCACAAATATCGTTAGGGTCCACAATGATGCAACTACAATTTTGTCTTAATGTTTATCGGTAACTTGGTGTCCGTCGTCAGGGTTGGCTAAAACATTAGACTCAAAATAAAATTGGAACAAAAAATAACGTAGAAAATATTAATTTTATAATCAATTCTTTTATTTTAGCACAGTAATCCGTTTGATTAGATGTTGACAACTAGTCTTATGTAGGCTCAAGCAGGTCATCGAGTCAACGAAATCTTATAAATTAGTATTAGTTTTCATCCATATTTCAATTCATTTTTTTATAGAGCATTTTGTAAGAGACAAATTGTTGGAAAAAGATTGAATTAATATTTAGGAAATTATTTTTTTAATGTATAAATTTTAATAAAATTATGATAATAATTTAGAGAATTAAATTAGGTCAAAAGTACACAATATTTATATAAAAAATCTTTCAAAATGAAAGAAAAAAAGTTACGAGAATGAGCAATAATTTTTTTGTTTTTTTAATCAATAGAAAAATATAAAAATAATAAATTTAAAAATAATCTTGAATTTCACAAAATATTATTTTAAAAAATAAAAAAAGTATCATAAGGATCTCACTAAAATTTTAGATATTGATATATTGAAAAGAAAGATCATTATCTCTTTATCTCCCTCTTGGAACTTTGGCACAACTTCACCTTTTTCTCTTTCTTCATGATCACGTCCTGTCGTCGACGTGCTTCATACTATGTCCTTCACCTTTTTTTCATGCATGCTCTAATATGTATATATGTATTAGGTTGATTGATGCACTCAGAGTCTATTTATTTGAGTCAAACATGTTTTATTTTAACTTTTATCTTGATGGGCCTCATAATAATAAATAAAAGTTCAACAAACTACCCTTCGCGGGCTCTAGCAATATTACATGCTCTCTAAAAAAATTCAATCTTCACTCGAGATAAAGATTTGATCATCACACTCTTGTCAGTGTGGATCTTTTGAAGATAAAATCTATTTTTCAATCTCATCACAAATTTAGTGATAATTAACATTAATATGCTTGGACTTAGAATGAAAAATAAAATATTTACTCAGATGTATAGCATTCTGATTGTCATAGTGAACAATATACTCCTCCTGCTTGAGGCTTAAGTATTCTAGAAATTATTTCATCCATAAAATTTTCTTGCATGTATCAATAATTGTGATAAATTTTGTCTTAATCATTCATAGTTCAACATAATTTTGTAATTTGGACAATTATGAGACTGTTGTTCTTATAAATATTATCAAGTAATCAGAAGTAAACTTCTTACTATCAACATCATCTGCCATTTCAATGTAACCCTCCAGCATTAGATTTGTGTCATCATAACATAAACACACATTAGAAATATCTTGAAGATATATGAGATTCCACTTAACTTCATTTCAATACTCTCTACTAGGATATGAATCAATTGATCACACCAATTGCATATGTTATGTCCAGCTCGTGTAAATCATTGCACACATACTGCCAACTACAAATGCATATGTCTGTTGGACACTATATAGAACTCAATTTGAAGTGACTTGCAAGTGGCGATGAAATTGCTCTTTCATTTTTCATATTGAATCTCTTCAAGATTTTCTCAAGTACTTCTTTTGGGATAACCACAATTTATGCTGCTCTCGATCACAAGTGATCTTCATGTAAAGGATGTGTTTTGCTGCTCTTAAGTCTTTTATCAAAAGTTATTGACTCAACTCTTTTTTTAGTTTGACAATCTTACTTTCATCACGACCTATAATAAACATGTCATCAACATATAGCAATAGAATAATGAAATCGTCATGTGAAAAATATTTCCAAAGACACAATGATATATATTTGTTGTATTGTATCATTGATGCATCATAAATGACCCAAACTTTTTATATCATTGAGAAGATGTCTGTCTGAGTCCATATAAGCTTTTCCACAATTTACATATCACATGTTCCTTGCCTTTCACTTGACATGTTTCTAATTGCTCAATATAAATTTGTTCTTCCAAGTCACCATGGAGATTGTCTTGACGTCAAGCTATTTAACTTCCAAGTTCTTGATAACAATTAATCCAAAAACTACATGAATCAATGAAACCTTAACCACTGATGTGAATATCTCATCAAAGTCAACTCCCCAAATTGCTCAATTTTCAAGTTCTTGCTAGAAGCTAATCCAAGAACTACTCGAATCGATGACTTCTTAATCACTAGATAATATCTAATCAAAGTCAAATCCTTTCTTTTGACTGAATCCCTTGACAACTAACATTTTCTTATAAATTGGGTGTGGATTATTTTTCACTTTTCGATCAAAATACCCATATATTCTTGAGTATTCTTTTGTCTTTTGGAAACTTCACCAGTTTGTAAGTATTGTTCTCGTGCAAAGATTGCATCTCATCCTATATGTCTTTCATCCTCACATTTTTTCTATTAATGTGACAAGACTTCTTCGTAACATTTTGGATCTCCCCCTTTAGTTAATGGCATGTACTCTGTTGAGGGGTACTGCTTTGATTTTTGTCTTTCTCTTGTCGATCGTCTCAACTGATATTTTGTCTCTGGTACATCATGCTTCATAGGTTGTTCGATATCACCATTACTTTGACTATCCAAAGCGTATCAGAATCAATATCATTGCTATCGTCATCTTGATACGCTTATGGAATAGTGTCATCTTCTATTGGTGCTTCATCTAAACTCGACTCAACTAGATAATCCTTGAAGAATATTGGTTTTTCGATAGATCTTCAATTATTTTTTGTTCCAAGAACACTATATCTCTACTTCTGATAATTTTTTTATCAACATGACCCCACAAATTATATTCAAACTCTCCATCTCCATACCAGAGAAAGATACACTATTTCATCTTATTGTCAAGTTTTGATTTTTCATCTTTTGGAATGTGAACAAAAGCTCTACAATCAAACACTTTATATTATTCATGTTAGAGTTTTATCCTTCATATAGCAAATGCTATTATGCACCAAATCAAGTACATGTAAACTTCTAGATAAAGGAGCTCGATTAAATGTAACTCTAGTCTGCTTACTAGGTAAGCAATGCACATATATCAATAAATGTGTCTTTTATACTTGGAAGCAAATTTTATCGACTTAGTACCTGAAGTCATTTCTCGCCAATTTCGTGACCAAGTTTTTTGTGCCACAACTCTGAAGAAGACATCTCTTTAGTCATATTTACTTCACCAATGTAGTGTTGTGCTTTAGTTTTATAAAGTATGCAGGATCTTTGTCCTTTCAGTAAAGGTACTGAACCTCTCTTGATTTTTCACACTCTCTCTTTGAAATTGCTCCCATAGACTTCCTCATCTAAATTTTCACTTAAAATTAGGTTCAATCGGACATTATGTACATGTCGTACATCTTTAAGCACAACTTACAACTTGTATTAATTTTCAACTAAATATCACTAATGCCAACAATTAAGGACTCAAATTTATTATCTATTTTTAATGACCAAATATGTCGAGAAGACATATCTGTGATAGATAACATGAAACAAACCATACTGAGTCTTGACTCACAACATTGACACAATCTTCTTCATTAAGAAAATATATATCATCAGATGTAGTCACTTCAACTTTTACCACTGCCCTTCTTCTCCTTTATAGCATCGTCAGACCCTTTATGTGATTTGTAACTCTTTGATTTTCTGCACTCTTTCTTGAAGTGTCCTAGTTTGCCACAGTAATGATGAATATTATCTTTTTTGGACTTTGATTTTCTTTTAAACCTTGATCAATCATGATTGTGATAGCTTCTATGTTTACTTCTCCCACAATCTTCTATAATCAACACTTTTAATGAGTTGTTGAGTCTGTGCTCTTACTTTCTTATCTCTTCATTGAACAAGTTATTCGTTATAATTTCTAAAGTTAACTTTCCTTCTGGAGTAGAGTTGCTATGAGAGACAACGACTATTTCTCAACTATCAGTTAACAACTCAGTAACAATAATGTTTGGATCTTATCATCAAACATTATCTTTACTGAGGTCAACTCGTCAATCGACTCCTGAAAGCTACCGAGATGTTTTGCGAGAGAATGACCATCTTTGTACTTCATGTTAACAAATTTCTTCATCAACAACACCTTATTCGGTATTAATTTGCTTTCATACATCTTTTGCAATTTTTTTAGATCATATCAAGTTCATCAATATTATCAATATGATGAAAAACCATATTGTTGACACACTGTCGAATTGTGCAACTATTTAAAATAATTAAAAATAACAATGATTTACATGCATTCATAAAATTATAAAATACTCCAATCATAATCTACTCATTAATTTAAATATATTAATTTCTAAATATTATAATAATATTTGTATATTTATTTTATGCCTGACATTATGACCTCCTTCTTCCTTTATTATCTACCTTAATTATTTTTATCTTAATATAACTTTTCTGTTCATACATTCTCATCTTTTCTTAATGTTTCTCCTTTAACTTTTATGATTGTCATTTCCGTTCATCTCTTCCTTTTTTATGAGTATTTTTTTTCTCCTCATGTTTTCAATATCCTTTTATGATTATTTTTATTTTTACACAATTAATAATTATCTCTTTTGAATTGTCGAAATTTATTTTTATATACTTTCTATTTTGTTTACATTCTTTTCTTTTTTAAATAAACATGATTATTAGACTTTCCATTAATTTCTTTCATTTTATAAGGAGGAAACATGCATATTTGGTTAGTCTATCCACCACTACACATACTACATCGTGAACTCTCTTAGTTCGAGGTAGGCTAGTCACAAAGTCCATTGTGATATGCTCATATTTCCATTCCGAGATGCTCAAGGGTTTGAGCTTATCATATGGCCTATGGTGTTCGATCTTTACTTGCTGACATATAATGCATTGGGATATATACTCCACAATTTCATTCATCATACTCCAGAATTTCATTCATCATACTATTGCAAATCCTTGTACATCTTTGTACTTCCCGAATGGATGACAATTTTTTTGACTTGTGACATTCATCCAATACCTTCCATATAAGTGCAACATTGTTGGGAACGCATAGGTGATCTCGGTATCTTATTCCATCATCCACAAACATTAAAAAATTCTTTGATTTATGACTTCATCTCTTGATGATATGACTATACTCTGTGACATTTGCTTGGGCTTTAATAATCTTTTTCACAAGATATACTTGGATTTGGTGCATCATGAGCATTGCTCCAAATTTGCTTGATCTCCGATTTCATTTGATGATATCTTATATTTGGTTACATTTATGTACTCCCAAGCATGCAAGTGTTCCTTCTGCTTTCAGCTCAAGGCATCGGAAAAAGAATTTTGTTTTCCCTGGGTGGTATCCTATGGTGAACTCGTAATCCTTTAAGAAATCGATCGACCTTCCTTATCGCATATTGTGTTCTCATTGAGAAAAGATATACTTTAAACTTTTATGATTTGTGAAGGTCGCAAATGTTTCGCCATATAGGTAGTGGCTCCAAATATTTAAAGCGAAGACTACCACTATCAACTTCAAGTCGTGTTGGATAGTTCACTTCATGCTTCTTCATTTGCCTTGATGCATATGCGACGACCTTACCATGCTGCATGAATACACATCCAAGACATGAGCCACAAACATCACTGTATACCACATATCTACCACTTCTAGAGGGAATGATGAGTATTGGTGTCGTCGAAAGTCGAGTCTTCGACTCTTGAAAACTCTGTTCGCACTTCTAGAACCAAACGTACTTAGTGCCTTTCTTTGTTAGGTTCGTTAGGGGCGAGGCAAGTTTGATAGTGCCTCCACCTTAGCATGGTCCACCATGATTCTTTGCTTTGATACAATATGCCCAAGGAACATGATCTTATCCGGCCTGAATTTGCATTTGGATAACCTTGCATATAGGTAGACTAAACTAGAAGAATAGACCATCACCATCATCCATGTACAAGTAGTAGCCATCACAAGCACCAATCACCGCACACACTACCCGCCAACATATCACTACACATCACTCTCAGCTACAAGATCCAATACAGGGGAAAAAAATTCTCCCATGAACTATAACTCCCAGTATATAAAGCAATCCAATAGATATAAAAGCATGATAACATTAAGCATGGCCAATAAATCAAGACAATAAGATGTAAAATAACAGAAAACAATAATCAATAAACGATGCGATATCACATATTATCCTGCAAAGGATAGGACTATGATTACAGTTCTTTCATATCAATGTTTTAACTTCCTTTCTATGCAATGCTCAAGGTTACTATACAATGCAATGCTTTTCCTTGCACACAATTCTCTATATCAATGTGTTTCTATGCATTGGGTTAATACTATGCTTTGGATTAATGAGTCAATACTATGCTTTGAATCAATGAGACAATACTATGCTCTGGATCAATAGATCAACACTATGCAATGCTCTGGATCAATGTTTCTATCTTTGACTAATCCCATTTACGATTTTAAGAGACTTTGCAAGTACTTTGAAATAAGGGTTTATGAGCTGTTAAGAGGTTCGCAAATAAAAGATTAGTGGTAGTGCACAAACCATGACAAGGGCCCACAAGATGAAGGATGCTCAAATTTTTTTTTGTTGCATTGCGGGGAGAAGGACAAGCAACAAGAATAAAGTACTAAATGTGCTACTAGTTCCCAACAAGATGACATAATTTTGACTACAAAAGTATGCAATGCATGACGACCTAATCTTTTCTTTGTTTATCTTGTTAAAATCCTTTTTTTCAATAATAATCCTTATCATTATCATAAGGTATTCTAGAGTTTTCAATGCACTAAAGAACATGTATCATCAATGTCAATCCGCCAGACATGTGTTGTGTTTGTTCTTAACACAGGCAGTGTTTTGTAGTGTAAAAGTGCTTCAACATTTGAAGTCAGGACACGATCCGTGTTAGACACTGATACAGAACGTGTGCCATCTATGCAATGTTCAAATTAAAATACTTCACCATGGAAGTTGGCCAAGTCGGAGTTGTCGTCCATGTAATGCTCCAATGAACCGAGGCACTCCTTCAGGTTGTGATGATTCATCTGACGCGAACCGAATGCAAACCATAATCCAATTTTAATAATATATTAAGGCCCAACAGGACCACATTCGGGGCGACGCAGGTTGTGCATCAATAACCAGGTATTTAATTTCAATAATATAGAATGAGATCCCGACATGTGGGTGATGCGGACCACATCTAATATCGGCACATATCTTTTTCTGCATTATATGCATATTAGGGTTTCTGTGTTTGTGGGCGCAGGTCGTTTCCGAGAGAGATACAGTCCGTGTTACTACTTTCCATGTTGTGTTCGTGATTGACACAACAACTAGACTATATGGACGCGAGTCGTGTCCGAGGTGGACGCGATCCATGTCCAGTGTCCCAAGCCGCATAGTTTTAATTTTTTCGATTATGTTAATTGTACAAATTTTTGCGTGCAATTAAATCTGAAATGAAATAATATCTAGGTATCAGGATACTAGAAAACTTGCATTATTCTAGTGTAAAAATCAATTCTAACATACACAATATATCAAAGCTTTATATCTAAAGGAAATTCGTCAATGTACAATGCCCTTTTTTGTTAGGTCCTTTGATCCTCTCGTTCTAGTAATCCTTCGTTTTCGTTCCCTTGAATTTCACACTTCCATCGATCTACTTCACGTTCTCATTCTCTATATCAAAAGAAAGTGAAATTCTATTGATCTCCTTCACGTTTTCTATATCAAAGGAAAGAAGAGGAGAAGAAGAGAGAGGGAGATGGCAGCTATAATTTATATAGATTTGTTAAGGATTAAATTAAGTTTAAATCAAATTACATTATATTATTTAAATTCAACTTGGAGTTTAAATTAAAAATATTATTATTTTACTCAATTAGAGTCCAACATTTCGGAGCCTCAATACCGGCTGTGTCAAAATCTTACACGGTGCGTTTTGGACTTCAGATGTTACAATTAGAATGTGTAATTGATGGATGAATTGACTATTAGTATATTTATTTTATTAATTATAGTAATTTTTAATTACTCCTGAATATGAAAAAGTTTTACGACAAGTCGTATCACCTTGCTTTATTGACCAAGGTTAAATACTTTTTAGACCTCTCATTTTGCTTCTGTAAAAAAAAGGTGAATTTTAGTTTTCTTTTCTAAATTATAACACTTTTCATTTAAACCCACAAATTTAATATTGCCCACTTATTTTTTCGTAACTTTCTAAACAATTCTACCTTAGTTCCAAATGCCAATCTTTTTTTAGTTATAAACTTACCTTTTATTCTCTATTTAATTTTATCAATTTGCCTTTAAATATAGATAAGAAAGCAAATTGGATCCATCTAACATCTCATCTAAAATCTTGTCCACCAGGCCCATTTTATTTTTATTTTTATTTAAATAGATAAAATTGGACAAGGATAGAAAGGTAAATATATTTTAAGATAAATAAAACTTTTATGTTTATGATTAGATGAAAGTAGTTGGAAAATTGAGAGGAAGATACTATTATTAAAGTTAAAAAAAGAAAACTGAATTGTGATGTACTTTAAAAGAGGATAGTGAAAAGAATCCAAACTATATCATTTCTTTATCGAGAAAATATTATTTTGCTTTTCCTATGAAAAAAATTCCATTCCTTCAACTAGTGAATATAAAATAAATATCATCTTAAATTGTTCTTATTGTTAATTTTATTGTATATTAAAAGAGGATCATTGACTATACAGTGCACATTTGCAAACTTTTCAACGTTCATTTAAAATCAATTATTCACATAATATAGTACTCTTACAATATAGTCAAATTCATGTGTTATAAAATTTTCAACATTCCTTTAAAAAATATTCACATATAGTGCATTGCACATTTCTTTTATTCATTAAAAAAAATTATAATCGCATAACATGCAAAAATGTTTCCTAGTCTATATAAAAGCTAGGTATCAAACTAATTTCAAAGAACTCTCTCCTTTAATTATTGACCATATATTTATTTCGTTTTTTTTATCTTTTTATTCTTGTCAGTCTTTCATATTAAGTAATGTAAAGTATTTATATCAAAGTCATTAATGGACATGCAATTTTAATTCTAATATATAGACTTCTCATATTCCATAATATTTATTTATTATAAAAATTATATACTTATCGATATAAAATTTAATATAGATATTTATATTGTATTAATACAAATTAATGCTCATATATATATATATATATATATTTACCAATTTCACTTCATTAGAATCATCTTAAAGTTTCCATACTTATTTTATTATTATTTTATTATTTTTTTATCATTTTTATAACACCTCCAGAAGCAAACCTTCCACATGGCAAAATATCTCTCACGACGCTACTGACAAGCCTCCCGCAAGCGCACGAGGCCTTGTTGTAGTAATAAATATTGATCCCACGAGGAAGCGGCCAAATACTAGAATTATAGTCTCAAGTCGTTATCTAGACTATTAGGATTAGGATAGAAAATACTAAACTATCAATTATCCTAAAGAAGATGAGAATGGAAGAAGTAAAAAACTAAATATTAAGATGAGACTAAATGTAAGAGAGAAATGTTTTAGGGTTTTGAATCCATTTAGGTAATCATGCAAGGGAGATAATAATATAACATGCACTAGACTCTTGCTTCACTCAAATAATCATGTATTCCTCTTTCAAGGCAATAAGGTCGCCCTCTTTATGTTTTGGGTCGACCGTATATGCCTCCTCCTCCATATGCATTGCTTTTTATATAACCTCCATCCTCCTTCTACTGGTCGATCGTTCATATCCTTAGGACGCCCGTTGCACACATATGATTCTTCATGGTGTGTATTATGTGTGCAATGGTCGTCCATTCCTTTAGCTCAGGTCGACCGCTGTACTGAAACTTGTCTATGTCCTGTTACAGAAATCAGCTCAAACAAGTTCATTAGTACAGACTGAGTTCACTTACAAATTTGTGATCATTCAAAACAATCTTGGGATCCTAGATTCAACATACTATATATATTTTGCCAACAATCTAATACCTTTGAAGGTAAAGAAGCAAGACATAGACTCCAAATCTTTAGTTGAGGCAAAATACAAGAGCATGTCAACAACTACTTTAGAAATGGTTTGGATAAAATCAATTTTGAAGGATCTAAAACCAATTTTTTTGTTTTGTGACAATAAGGTAGCAATTCAAATTGTTTCTAATCCTATGTTTCATGAAAGGACCAAACATGTATAAATTGATTGTCATTTAATAAGGGACAAAATCAAAGAAAATATTCTACAAACTGCAATATATTAGATCAACAGATCAAATAACTGCTATTATGACTAAAGAACTTGGCAAATTTCAGCATAAAAAATTGCTAGGTAAACTTGGAATGTTGGACATACACTAGATATCAACTTGAGAGGGTTTGTTGAAGTATCAAGCTGATACAGTTATTTCTATGCTTATGTATCAGTTTTTACATGTCAGAAGTACATGTCATATTAGATAAAAAGTCAACAAAGTTATTTTAGTAGTTAATTCTATATAAATAGTTGAAGACATGTATTAAAATATTTGTAGAAAATTTGAGAATTCTGAAATAAGATTAATTTTTCATTCCTATTCCATATTTAGATTTATTGGCTTCATATCAAAGTATAAACTTCAACACAATAGCCCCAAATTAAACTCCATCTTCCTCCACCACAACTACTTGCAACAACATTGCGCCGCGTAGCCTTCTTTTTGTTCCATCGTTGTCACCTCATTGTTATCGAACTAAATGAGGTGTTATCTTCTTCTTCCATTTTTACTAGAAGTGTGTATAAATAATTTTTCTTAAAATAGTTTCTCTTATTCTATTACAAAACTTCTTTTAATTTTTTCTATAACCATATTCAAAAGTTTATGATAACAACTCCTATAATCATATGCAAGATTTATGAAAATAAAAAAAAATCATGTTTACTTGTTTAAGAATGGGTTGGTAACAAAAGATGGTGGTCAAGTCCCTTATTTAATAGTTAATAAATTTGCATCTTTATGCTTAACTTAGCTCAACTTTATTATCGAATTTTGTGAGTTAATTTTTCTCTACCAATTATATATACATACATAATTCTTAAATGCGTTAGTTGCTTTGCTTTTCCTCAAGAATATGGAAATCTAATGGTGATAAATTGTTTATTTCACATGTATGCATAACAAGATAAAGACATTCTTAGCACCATCCATTATACATTGCATAAAAAATATGTCGCACATAGTCCAATTTGCCTTTCTATTTATGCTTGCTATAAATAACATAGTTGCAATTCTCTGTCACAAATATTATATCCTTTATTATACTTATTCTTACATGTTGAATATGAATATTTTGTACCATCAGTATGACACTAAATTCTTGCTTAAATGTGCCTCCAGTTTGTGAGTGTGGAGAAATGTGTACATCGAGAACACCTTGAAAAAATCTAACCTCGAACGACATTTTTTGGGGTTGCCCAAATTTTCAAGTATATTTCCTTTTAATTTATTGTGCCACCTAAATAGTTTGAGAATTTAATATATTTATTTATGATACAGGTTAGGAATGCAATTCAGGTTTTCATGTTTTTCCAACGGTGTGATCCTCCTACGGAAGATCATAGTTAAGCAAATTTTTTGGGACTTCTTCGAAGAAATGTTAAATTCGAAATAATAATTAGGCGACATAGATGGGAGAAGCTCATTTACTTTCTTTATGGAATGTTTGCCTTATGTATTGATTACAATATTATAGCTTCAATGTTTTATAAATGAGATCAAGTTCGATGTTAAGGTGTATTCTATGGACACATTATAGTTTCATGTGTATTGTTAAGAATCCTTATTTTTTTGGGATATGTATTTATACTTGTTGTCTAACTTTAACAATTGAACATGTATGCATTTGTTGGTGTATGTATTTTGTCTAGAAAAAGAGCTTAGATTTTAGTATTTTAACAAATTGAATGCACATATAACTTTTAAAAGAAATATGTACCTTCTTGACAAGATCATTTTAGCATTTTAACAAGAAGAAATGCTTATATATTTTGTACACCTATGGATTGTTTAAACAAGACTTCAACTAAGATCATCGGAAAGAAAAAAGACACAAAGAAGATGCTGGATGAGTCTTTATTTATACCTTTTTTTAAATGACATCTAAGTGATATAAGATCATTAGCAACTATAAATTGACTAATATCCCAAAATGGATGTCTAAAGGAAGATTAATGAAAACCAAAGTACATTTGGAAAACTACATAATGTCTATTATGAAAAATACATAACATCCAAAAGAATGTATCAAATACTTACGGTTATCTCAATTACATTACATAATGACAAATTCTGTAATCCACTTACTTGTAGATAACATCTTAAACATTCTTGAACAATTACATATTACAACATTTGTCGATAAAGCCTTGTTGATCCCCATCATTGTCCATCTAACATAGCATTATTTCTTGCACACAATATAAAAAGATATGTTGAAAAATATAAAAGAAATGGAAGCAAAGAAGCATACGTATAAATAATTTAAAGCGTACTTCAAAATGATGATTTGCGTTCCAAAGTCTAGTAACTATGTGATAACAAAAAGTTTCGCCTCTACTGCTCTATTGGAGTAAATGTTGTTAGCACACAACTCGCTCTACATGCAGCTTGATGAGCATAACAACTCCCACGTTCTGTGTAACAACTCCACCTTCATATTTCTAGTTCTGTTGTAACTTTCAATGTAGAATTGTACTATAAATATATGAATGCTATGACATTGAATTGTGTGGGAAATCTTGTAGTTCAATACGGTATTAGAGCCTAATTTTGTCAAATGACATTTTTTATCCAAATGATCTTTTCCTCAACATCTTTCCCACCAAAGAAGACAAAAAAGGAGAGAGAGATGGAGATAGAGTGCATAACTCAAGTCTAGTGATCCCATGTCTTCACTCTCCTCATCTGTTGCCCATCTGTTGTTGCATCCCCCTTCGTTTAACCATGTCACTTGGATCATCTACCCATCTTCTGGTGGAGACCTTTTCTTCCCCACCAAAAATAGCAGTAGTTCATCTTTTATTTTCTCTATTGCCTTCTGAATGTAGCAATTTTTTTCAATAAAAGATATTTGGTGGCCTTAAAGGACTCTCCAATTGTCACGACCCCGGTTCAAACTTTGGTTTGATCCGTAAGCCGCGACTTATTACGGTCGATCAAATACAATATAGCGGAAGCATGTCATAATTCATTTGATATATCATATGATATTATCACAATGTATCCATAACACAGACAATATATATATTAATCTCAGAGCAAATTCACACTATTTCATAGTTGTACATTATACAACATTTTCTTTTTACATATAACATCCTTATACAAAAACTATATATCATGAAGAGACATACATCCTCACAAAATGATCAAAGTAGAGAATATCATATCAACCCTTAGGGTATCATATCATCCCTGCCCGAGGAACATATTATCCCTTAGGATATCATATCATCACTTTCAGAGAATTTTATATTGTCCCTGCATAAAACATATCATCCCAGCAAAGGAAATGCAAATGCATGATCTTTCACATATCTGTATGATCATAAAACATATCACTTATAATAGCATTAGAGATTCATTCATTTGATGAACTCATATACAACTTGTCCCAAAGCACTTGCAATGCATATATAAGTACAATTACATCACTAAGGATTTCATTTCATGGACTTCATATCATCTATTTGTATCAACTTTGCACTTGACAGATTGAGTGAAGTCAGTTATAAAATTCATAACAATTAGGAAACACAACATATTTAGATACTATAAATTTCACCAAAAACTAGACTCTTATAAGTGTAATAATATAAATATCTTCTTCTAAATTGTTCTGTAATGATCATAAAAAAATTCAACTAAATAACACTATTTGACACATTTTTGTGTTCTGGCAGATTGAGTGGGGTTGAATTTAAAATTCATAACTCATGCAATACTTACTAAAATCAAACCATTCCAAATTGAAATGAAACTATACTTCCAGAGGATGAAATCATATAAAAATCAAAGTGTTATCTTGTTTAGGGAGGTATCAGAAAATTCATAGATTTGCCTATGTTCCATTTCATCTCAGAGTCCTGACAGACTATGTGATGGACAATGTAAAAATTATAACTTGCGATTTACATAGCTTATGATTGTAATTAAAATTGGATCTGAAACATTAGTATGTGATATAAAATGATCATGAACTCGTTATATGAATACTATTTATTGTATAATTTACAATTCAGACCAACCATTTCAAAAACAGTAAGAGTGGATCGTAATCATTTACTCATAACTTCTAATATACAATTCAGAATTATTCAATTCCAAATCCTATGGAAAGTAGACTTCAAGGGTATATAACAGGAGGAGTTTTATAATTTTTGAAGGAGTCGAAGATAATATTTAGTCTTTAGAAAGTTTCAGTTCTACAATTGAATTCAGCTAGAGTGTGTTATGCTCCATAAAGAGTAGGAATTTATAGAATAGGAGGGTAAACCATCACCATAGAAAAACTTGTTCAACTGAAATTTGTAGAGTAATCCATAGAAAAGGAGTTAGCTACTTACCCTATTGCAAAAACCCTAGAATTTTCACTTATGTTGATGTTGACCTCAAGAATGCATTAGTTGTTGTCTTCTATGTAGTTTTCGGGCATGAAGGTGATGGGTAAATAAGTAGTTGGTAAAGGTAAAGGTTTTTAGTTGTTATCCTTGCAAGTTACCGACTTTAAAGTTGGTCTAAAAGTGTAGTGTTTTTGGCCATGGAATTGATCTTATTACATGCAATGCCATTTAAGTAAATGGTATTTACTTAAGACATTACATGTAAATAAAAAACTGCCCCCCATTTGGATTCAAAAAAAATATTTATAAAAATAAATTTCAAAGGAATCAAAATCCAAATTTTGATTCGAAGAACAAAATCGGTAGTTTTATATATTTTTTTTGTTTTTGTCCCTTCATTTTACCTAACTAAAACTCTTTCTAAAATTTATTAAAAATCATATTTAGTACACTTTAACATATAGTAACAATTATTGGGACTTTAATTTTTCAAATTCTAAACTTTTCAAAAATCATATTTTCATGCCTTAGCTGAATTTCGCTAATTTTCAGCATATAAAAACTGAAACTATAATACATACTTTAACACATATATCATAGTAGATATTTAGCACATGAATACACAATTAACGTTTATAATCTCATATGAATTATATCATGGATATCACAAAACTTCATTTCTGGATATGATCAAAACTGATTTACACTAGAAAGGCAATACAATTTAGACAATCAAAAGTACAATTTTATTCAGAATAAATGTCCAAAATATGACCAGTTTTATCTTTGCACAACCGAAAGAATTTAGTTGCCTATACACATCCAAAAGATGACGAAGGTATGACATTACACAACCAAAAGGGTGTAGATGCCTAAAAAAGCACATCCATAATATCATCAAAGCTAATTAGTTGACTTGTAAACACTTATAACCTAATCAAATTGATGCATCACTAGAATCAACTCCATGAGCCCAAGATCCAAACACAAATGGTGACCTAGGGGAATTGAAACGAGAAACTATTCTGCCCAATCTAACAATTGGAGACGAGGGCATGTTACCACGCTAATCAAATGTGCTACTTTGTGAATGTAGAATCACCTTGTCTAGAAAACACAGGGACGAACCAAGCACGGAAAGTTAAGGAGGGCTAAGATATTAATTGAGTTATTGGGTTCATATACTGAATAGGTTTAAGATCAAATGTTAAAACGTTATATGAGAAAAATACTACGAAAATGCCTAAAATATATTTAAATTAAAGTTTTTTTGTATATTTAACTATTATAAAAATAAATAAATAATTTAATATATTTACTTACTATAAAAATTGAAGTTATAAGTAATACAAAAATATAACATCATGTTAAAAATTGACCTAAATAATAATCAAAATTTTCTCCTTATCACTATCATTTTCAATTCTTCTTCTACTATTTTCATTAATTAGATATGAAGTTGTTGATAATGCCTTGAATCTTAACCTAGTGGAAACTCATATGACCCTTGCGCATCACAGTCGCTCGAATAATTGGGGCGGTGAAGCCGCCCATCCCATACGTGCGTCTCTAGGGTTTATGTTTCCTATTTTGTATTAGGAGTCCATATATAAACTCTGTAGGGTTTGGATTACTATCTATCTCGTATCGTCTATTGCTTTTCACATTAAAGAAAGAACTCTAGCCGCCACCCGAACACGTAACCAGTTAAGGGTGAACCTCGTAAATTTGTGTGTCTTCTCTTGGTGTGATTTTTCTCTCACCTATTTCATGCAACAAACTGGTATCAGAGACAAGTTCATTGACAAATCGAGATCAGGTGAAGAGATGATGTCTAGCAACGAGAAGATCGAGAAATTCATCGAGCAAAATAGCTTTGGGCTATGGTAGATTAAGAAGCATGCACTTTTGAAGCAACACGACATCTAGGCGCCGCTCGCGATGGCCAAATCAAAGGAGACCGATACGAAGGGAAAATAGGAGGAGATCGATCTTGAAGATTTGGCATCGCAAGAGGAGAAGGCACACTCGATGATCCTGTTGTGTTTGACGGACGAGGTGATAATCGAGGTCGTCAATTAAGAAATGGTCCGCAAGTCTGTGGTTGAAACTATAGAGTCTGTACACGACGAAGTCCCTTACCAATAAGTTGCTACTAAAGCAATGTTTGTTCACCCTCCGCATGCAAGAAGGTACCCCTTTAAAGGAACATCTTGATCAACTAAATACATTGTTGACGGAGTTGAGAAATATGATGTGGAGATTGATGATGAAGATGCTACCCTACTTCTGTTATTTTCTCTCCCTCCTTCGTTTAAGAATTTTGTTCAACCTATGATCTTCGGGAGAGATACTAGAAGTATTGAAGAAGTAAGATCGAGTCTACATACTCGTGAACTTTGACATAGGATTTTTGGTAATTTTGCAGAGACTTAGGCCGTAGGGTTGATTTCGACTGTAGAGAAGGGACATGCCTCGAAGAAGGGCAAGACAAAGCCGAAGTACAAGAAACCAAATCCGAGAGACATCTGCAACTACTGTAAGGAAACGAGCTACTGGAAGAAGGATTGCCCTAAGAAGAAAAATATAACAGTTGTTGCGATTGTACATCAGAGCAAAGACTCAGAAGATGATCTGGTTCTTGCTGCAACCGATCAGGGATGCATGGAGGAACATTAGATTATGGACTCAGGTGTTCCTATCATATGATTCCGAACAAAGACTGGTTCTCAACATATCAGAAGTCGGATGACGGAAACATCATCATGGACAACGATGCATCATACAAGATAGTTGGGATCGGCTCTATTTAGATCAGAATTCATGACAATAAGGTGATAACATTGATGGATGTACGCCATGTTCAACAATTAACGAAGAATCTGATATCATTAGGAGTCTTGGACTCTAAAGGATGTCAAATCATGCTGCTGAATGTATTTTCACTGTCACAAAAGGTGATACTATCATCATGAAGGAAGTAAGGCAGAAGTTCTTGTACATACTATAAGGGAAAACAATATCTAAGACATTGTTGCAGTAGTCAGTTCATCAGATTCAGAAATGTCCAAGTTGTGGAATATGCTACTCGGACATATGAGTCAGAATAGGATGAACATCCTCAGCAAACGAGATCTTCTAGGAGGCCAGAAGATTTCTGAAATCAATTTCTGCAAACACTCGATTACATCCATGCTAATTGTTGGAGTCCTGATGACAGGAAATTTACTCTTTGCTTTCATACACAAAGACTATACTTTCTCACGAAATTATGCATCATTCATATACATTGTCATGCTATCTTAAGTCTTTTACATAATTTTAAATTCCCTGAGCTCTGATCTACACTTCTCGTCTCCTATGATTTCTAGCAATGAATTAAGTATTTATCCTCAACTTCTTTCCACAGGCTTAGCAACATTTATGCTGGAGCTTTACATGGGGGCATCTGCACTGAAAGACCGGACCTGGGGGTATTCACTGCTGCAACCTGCCCAAGTTCACTAGAAGACAAAATGCATGATCTGCA
>LTAE01005399.1:0-28630 GCA_001647135.1 Pontederia paniculata
TATGCCAACTATCTTAATCAATATTAACAATTGCATATTGGTATGAGCATTAGTAAAGACGTTAAAGGAAAATTCTAAGTTGTATAAGAATATGCCAATTGTAATAAATGAATCAGTTACTCAAAATAATAGCAATTAAATAGAAAATTATTCATTTCCGAATTAAATCGAGTGCGCTAATTAGGCTATTAAAATTTAAATTTCAACGGAAATGAATTTCCTTAAACTATCTTAATTAGGTGATCATATCTAAGCAGGTGAAGATAATGAGAGCGCAGGATTGGATTAAAGTAACAATATAATAATCTTTGATCCCATGGAAAAAAAATAATTATGATGGCCGTAATTAGATCATAAGCATGGATGGACGGCTCATATTAAGCTCATAATAGGATAGATCTATGGTCCAAAAATAAAAACGATGCTAAGATTAATTTGTTAAATTATCATAGTCGACGGTCGTGATTTAATCAAAAAAATTATACGATTCGGATTAGATGCAACAGTAGGAATCACTATTGGATCTTCTCCTGTTTAACCGTTCACCGAAGCGTGCAGTTGCAACGGGTGCCCATTGTCATCGCGTGCAGTTGCAACAGGTGTCGAGTTCTGCATAAGAGGTGCAGCGAGTCGTGCGTGCTCCGGCCGTCCCTCCTGTGGATTGATACATCCGAGGCGCAGACCATCCATCGGGTCATACAGACGTCGGCGTTGATGGCTGAAGATCAGTGATGGGGGAAAGGGGCTTATTCGACGAAGGAGGAGTGTAGGCCGATGGGGAAGATCTGCCTCGCCAGCAAGGGTGGTGACATCGCCCGCGGCGAAGTGGACCATGGTTGACGGCGTCGACGATGTTGTCGGTAACCGCCTCGCTCTTTGCAGCCTAGTCGACGCTTCATCGAGTGCGCGATCAGATCTGGATCCCGACCGCCGGAGGCGTCCATGACCGCAGCGAGGAAGAGCGTGGAGAGCACTGGTCTTGTGGATCAGCGCATCCGCGATCGCCGGTTTTGATGAGAGGAAAACGAGGCAAGCGACGCTGGCCGTGGGTTGAGCGGGCCGCCGAGATCCGTGTCTTGCACGGCAGATGCGGCTTGAGACGTTGAATATGGAAGAGGAGCAGCCGCCGTGTACAATGCCCTCATGGACGGCACCGTGACGACGGCACACAGGATCTCAATCCAAAAAAGGAGAGGAGAAAACGGTGAAGTGTGAGCGTAGATACAGGTCAGTCGTCGGAGCTCTGATACCAATTAAAAGAAAAATGTGATGAATATTTGGGGATCATCCGGAGATAGCTTCATTCATACTCAACAGAGAGCTATTCTGGCGTGTGCGTCTGCCACCCTCCGTCCCCCTTCACGCCTTTTATAGTTATCGATATCGACTGTTACACATGGTCATCATAACCATAATGGTCTCTTACCCTGTAACGGTCATCGACTTAATGACCATAACAGTCACACATTATAACACCCTTAGAGATTGGCTCTACCCTAAAAATAGACATACAAGGTTCTAAAAAGAGATATGAGGGAGGAGAGAAGAAAAATCAATAGAAGAGATTCAGAAAAGAGAGTGAGATCAGACATAAAATTACTCATACTTTTACAAATTTCTAAAGAGTTGAGAAGCCAATTTTGGAGAAGCCTTGACGCAGGATTTCAGATCTAGAAACAAACAGAATTCTGCAGATTTTGTTTGTCCTCTAATCTTATTTGTTAGGCTTAGAATTATTTTGTGTTAGGAATAAATCCTGTTGAACCTCAATTAGTTATGTGATTTGATATTCTCTTCAAGTTCATTGAGTATTTTATTAACTTTAATCGAAAGATACGGTTAATATTTTACTCTCAATTAATCTTCTTCCGGATTTCTACGAATCACATTTTTCGGCAGGGAAAATAGGCTGTGTTTGTCTAACACGGACCGTTTTTACCTTTTCACCCCGTTTTCAGATCCATTTTGCCGTAATACTTTCTGAATATTTTAACCAAAGGAGAAACGCGGTCGTGATTTTAGCCGACTCGATCGTGTTCTCTCTCCTCTTTTGAAAGTCGTGTTTTCATTTGCCCGGACACGGTCCGTTTCTGACGTGACACGGGCCATTTTTCTGGCCGTTCTTTTGATCAGGCTCATCAATATTTGCAATATGATGAAACACCTTATCGTCGATCCATTGTCGAATCTGTGCAACTGTCTTGATCTTTAATCTCCAACACTTTGTGTCATCCATGTCCTCGGGTTTTGCAGTATCACCTTCGATTGGATCATAAAGGTCTCTGCAATTCAGATAGTCTCTCATCTGAGGTTTTCAAATAGAATAATTTGGTCCTGTCAGCAAAGGCATCCGGCTGGGGGCATTATTATTGTCTTTCATTAAATTTATACAGTTTGATAATCCGGACTCTGATACCACTGTTGGGAAAAGGCTGAACAGATATTTGCGGAATTATCTTCTTTCCCTTAATGCATAAATTTAAATGGGATAATGACAATAATAAAGAGAATTAAATCTAACCAGAGGCACACAAGATTTACGTGGAAAATCTCTCAAGGTGAGGAAAAAAATCACGGGAGCGAGCAGCAAATCTTCCACTATGAAAAACAACAGGATACAAAGTTTCTTCTCTGATCTCAACAAAGGAATACAGAAATAAAAGCCTCAAGAATTAATCTTGAATCTTGCAGAATAATATCATCGGAATATCAAGGATAGATGAGAAGGCTGTAGAGAATTTGTGTTTGAAGTTTCATTGAAAACGGATCAAAACTCGTCTCCAAAACAAACCCGAAAAACTTTTTCTCTCTCCTCAATTCTCTCTCCTCAATTCTCTCTCCTCTCGACGGCTGAAGTGGTGGCGGCGGCTCGTTTTTTTCTTCTCTCTCTCGCGCAACACCCATCTCACGCCTCAACCTCTCCTTTTATAATAATTGCTGACGTCACCATGATGGAGTTCTTTTTCTCTTTTTTTTATTTCTTTTTCTTTGTGGGCCCCGCATATATTAAAGCCCAACAGAGGACGACGCCAGCAAAGGAGGATAGAGATGGCGGCTCAGATGGCTGGTAGATCTAGGGTTTTAGTTTCAAGTTGGTAGAAGAAAGAGAAAAAATAATGAAATTTAGTATTTATGTGTTAGAACTTCACAGTTGTGATTTATCATATATAATCTAATGGATGATAAAGTTTAATATTTAAATTATATATGCGGGGATCGAGGATCTGCAGGGTGGGGGTAATATTCCTCGCCTCGGTCCCCGAAATAAGGTGCGGGGGCACTATAGCCTTCGTCACTGTCCCCGGGGGGAAAAATTCCCTGAAGTTGGGGCCCCGAGTGAGAATTCCCCCTGGGGATCCCCGAATCTCGGGGAATATTGTCATCCCTAGTTTCACATACTAAAGGTGTGATGAGATTTAGTAAGAGGGTGTTTCATGTGTCCATGCTCAGAAAATATCAGCATGATGATGCCAACATAATAAGGATCGAGGAGCCGAACCTTAAAGAAGACTTGACCTATGAGAAATATCTGGTGGATATCTTGGAGTACCGTACTCAATGTTAGAAGAACAAAAATGTGCTATTAGTTAACATAGCTATGAGTGATCATTGATATGATGAGGCCACATGGGAGCTAGAATCAAAAATGGGTTTCCCTCAACTTAATGTATGCAATGTTGAGTAGGCCTGATTTGGCTTACCCAATAAGGCAAATTGGGAAGCCATTAAGAAATACTCAAATATCTCAAAGGCACTGGACAATTCAAATTGACATACCAAGCTGATTCATTTGAGATTGTAGGTTATTCAGCTGCAGATTTCAAAGGAGACATTGATGATTGTAAATCCACATCTAGTCATTTTTTCGGGTGGTACAGTTGTTTCTTGGGTAAGAAACAAAGATATGTGGTTAGATACATACAAGAAACTGAATATATTGCATATAGTATAGCAACCACCCATGCAGTATGGACCACACATTTCTTTTACAGTTTGGGCTCAATTTGGTCAATGGACCATTACAGATGTAATATGATAATCAAAGAGTAATAAGCTTGATAGACACTGGAGCAAATAGCTATAAAGAAAAACATAGAGATCAAATATCACTATGTACATAATATAATGAAAAAGAAAGAAGTGACAGTAACCTATATGCCTACAAAGGGCGTGTTAGTTGATTCTCTGACAAAGAAAATTCCAACACATTGGTTTAATATGATCAAGAATTTTTTAGTCAAATTGAAGTTTCATGGATAATGAACTTCAAAGTAATATCTTCAAATTCGCACCAACCGGATAGTGGGAATGTTGAAATTGCATGACCACGTAAGTCAAGTGGGAGATGTTAGTTAGTGGCCTGTGTGGTAATCAGAGAAGAGCCAAATCAATCGGTCGTTGGATGGACCGCTTCTTGCGAGCATATCGTCATACGAGGTAGCGATGATTGTGAAACACGCCTATAAATACCCCAACCCAATTGAGGGGAATAGCCATCATACGAGAGCCCAAGACGCAACCCATTGTCTTCATTGCTTATATTTGACACGATCTTCCTCTCTGGTGTCCCTTCTTTTTACACAAGTAACATTTAACTCTTTCTTGATGTCAAATTAGGTATGCACTTTACCTTTTTGGTTATACTTGGCTTGAACTTTCATCGTCGAACTCTTACATTTCAACAATCAATCACCCTTTCTCTTTACATACATGGTGAAAAGTTTAGCATTGTGTGTTGTAACAAATTTAAAAGGTTTATATTGTTGTGGTAAGGAGTTTAAAATGAAATGCATGAGAAATCATACATATCAACCTTTAGTTTTTTAAGTTGAATTTCAATCTCTTGTGCAAATCATATGTTCACACATCTTTAATTCCAATGAGTTTCATTGATGATAATTATGTCATAAGGGTGTTGGCACGGATTGTATTTGAGATTCAAATTGTTCAGTTAATGTTCACTCACTTGTCTTCACCATTTCTTGACATTTTCGCACATTTTAATTTAAATATTGATATGTGCGAGCATTTGAGTCCTATTTACATGATAGTTAAGTGATTAGGTCGCTCACATTGTTCATAATTAGTTATCTCAACTTGAGTGCTAGTATTAGTAGGTCAATTGGTTCATCCCTCCTTATGATGTAACCAATATCCATCCAACCTATATGTTGGAGAATTATCTCCTCCCAGATTTTATAATTAGCACCTGCAAGTTCATTGATATCACTCTTATAATTAAAGTGATAGGTTGTATTGTTGCAATAACAAAACATACATGATCAAAGAAAATGCATAGACTATAAAATGAAATTGTATCTTCTATCTAAAATGTAGGTAGAGATCTAAACCTAAACAATGAAATTGCTTGTGGACGAAGTTAAACTGATCTAAAAGTAACTTTCTGTGATAAAGCTAATAAATTATATAACTTGATTCTTGTGAATAAGTCAAACAATACAATTTATTATTCTATCCTAATCAATCCTAGGCATACAAATAAATCTTATAGAAAAAAATTATTATATTCATGTGATTAATTATATCACTGCCTTATTACTATATATGACTTAAAAATAATTCATATAATTGAAATGATAACTAAAAATATCGTTGTTACTCTTTAGTTATTCAAAATTATATTTAAATCACATGATATCTCATTTTCTTTCTTTTTTATGCACAAAATATTAAATATGTATCAAACTTAATAAATAAATGATAATATTAGTGACAACATTCTAATTTACCAAAATATTAGAAAATATTGTCAATATGAAATTCTAAACTTGAAGTTTGTGTTACAACATTGTTTTTAATGAACCTATTTGTGACTTTAGAAAACAAAAATAATGTTTAAGAAAAAAACTCTTAGATTTAATAACATTAAATGTTCAACCTTTGATAAGCCAAATCTGATACTAATGTTAGAAATCTATAAAGTAGATTAAATTTCTTCAACATAAATCATGATAAAGAAAAAATATACATCTATCATTAAATATTTTGATAGAACAAAGAACTACTTTTTCTTATCACGATTAATAGTAATTAATGTGAAACTATATGTGCTACCAATATTCTTAAAAGGCTAAGTCAATAGAAAGATATCTCTAATGTGCAGGTTGCTTACAATTTTGGTTTAGCCCAATGCCCAACACATGAAATACTAAGGAAGTAAATAATCTCTTTTAATAAGAGCTCCGTCAGGGTTTGAACTCATGACTTCTCGAACCTGCCCTGATATTGATGCACTATTAATAATCCTAAAAGTTTAAGCTGATACGAAGAGCAATATATTTATATTCATATTTTTAACATGTTAAATTAGATGACCTATCAACAATTCTAAAATCTTAAGCTGATAGTAAAAGCAACATCTTTATATTTATGTCTTAACACTCCCCTCACGTCTGGGTTGTTGACAACTTTAGTCTAGTATAGCCCACCACGATGAATACTAAGGGAGGAAATTAATTTTTATTATGAGATTTCGTCGGGGTTTGAATTCAGGATCTCTGGCACCAATATCATGTTAAATAAGATTCGTGCTACCAATAATCCTAAAAGTTTAAGTTGATAGGAAGATAAGTATCTTAATATCTATATTATCAACAATTAAATATAAATGAATCATATTAGGAGTTAAATATACCTCCAGCAATTGATTTTCAAGAATGCATTTTGAATTCCATAGAAAAAATATAATGAGATCTTCCTTGTTCTTATCAAATCTCGCGGATAGTATATTGATATGATTTGGAAAGTGCGAGGACTCCTTGAGCTAGATGATGCTTTATGTAGCCATGAATTCACTATTTTTATCATAAAAAACATAATTGACGAAAAATAACTCTGCCAACAACTATTTTCCATTTGAACTTATTTGTGATGCTTAGGTTCTTGTTGCAGAAGGTTGAAAAAATAGAACATGCTAAAAAAAGTAAGAAATTATTTCCTGACATTTTATAATTGATGTTAAGAAAATTTAAAATTGCTTGCAGGAGATTGTTGAGATGCAATACATGAAAACTTAATAACGTGATAACACCTATTCTTTTTTTGGGACTAAAAATTCATGGTAAGCCACATTTAAAAAATCATTGTATTTAGACTTCTCTTTCCAGGTTTGTTTATCTTTCTCATCAGTATGTAATATTCTGATATCTAATTGCATTCTTTTGGTTTCTGTTATGAATGGTTCCATTGTATTGAATAGCACCCTCTGTTCCTTGTTTGATTGCGTCGCTTCTACAATTTGTTGGAGGACCTCTCTACCAGGTCTTGTACTAATTTTTTTATTCTCAACTTCTTGAGCTTGTATGTTTAAACTGGAAATGTTTCAATGATAATTTGAGAAAGTTGCATAACATATTATGGATCGTTTTGTTTCTTTTGACATGTTTGAAATGTGTATTTGAGGTAAGAAACAAATTCTCGTCATTGTGACTGGAAAATGTTTTATTTGCTGCTTGTATTTATTGTGAAACTATAAGGTTGCACTTGCCATCAGTTCTCCGATTTTCATAGGAATCACACTTATTATTTTGTTCTCTTTTTGTTGATACTACTAACTTTTTTATTGATTCTGAATCAAAACTGAAACTTTTAAGGGTTAACTATAAAAGATGACATGAATTAATATGCTCGAAACAATATAAGATTTCCATGACCAAAATATTGTACCTTTTTCTTGTCGGAAGCTTCTGCTTTGAACATACTAGAACATTGTGTCACTATAACTTAGAGGTTTCCCTTCCTTTTGACAGTCAATCTATTTCACAATGCCACTGTAGATTCATCTACATACAGAAGTATTGATGCCACACACGATCCCTTAAGTGTGTGTTCATTATTGCTACTCTGGACTAACCTCAGGACTAGGTAAATATCTACCGAATTAGTTAGCACATGTTAAAGAAATCTTTATCTCTAGCCAACCTTTTTAATGAAATAATTATCACATCCTTCGTCTACGAACATGAGAAAAAAGATGAAACCTTTTTAAAGCTTCCACATCTTGAGATGTAGGAATTAGGATGTTTCTCCACTTATTGTAGATGTAAGAATTAATACGTTATTATTTTTAACTTATTGATAATCATATGAAGCGGAAGATATATTAGCCACATGCATCGAGCTCAAACTTCTTGCATATGCTTAGACTCCAAAAAGAAACATTAAACCCAAAACCTTCCTGCATATGCACACCTCCAGAAACACATGTACTAATTGTAGGTAGACATTGATTGGTAGTGTATCTACTCCTCCAGAAGCTCAAACGCGCAACTTTCTTGCTTCCTCTAATTTTCATACTACTTCCCATAGGTGGAAAATCAGAAAAACCATTCAATTGTTACAAGAATACTGTTTAGGTGACTCATGTATGTTTGAACAGACTCATGTAAGACTGTCTTTCTTTGATACAAATCATGGTGATATTTAAACTCTTTGTTGCTTGAATCTCATGAGTAACTGATTATTTCTTGTTCCAATTTACTCTCCAAGAAGTTTATGTTTGTTTTGTTTTGTTGCCTTGGTCACTAGTGTGCTTTGGAAGTTTGTGATTCTGCAGTTATTTTCTTCATGTCTCTGCTTAAGTTTAACCTAGTTTTAAAATTTTATGACATGGATTAATAGATAATATTTTCTTTTAAAGTTGAATGCATGCAACTTTAATATAACTATCATTATATATTCTTTACTAAGATATTTTGATCTAAGTTGAGAATCAAGCTACAAGTTACACTGATTTGGGGGAAGAGGAAATATTAGGGCTTGATAGCAATAAAGAAGAACAAAGCCTTTGCTGTAGGCACAAATCATAAACAACTTATGTACTTTTTCATTGAATGTTAAATGGAGATTGTATTACAGAAATTGTTGGATACTCTTTTGGCTTATCTTCTGAGGACAATTGAAATTGGCTGACAATTAATATAGTTTTCAGCAGTTGTCATTTAAATTTTATAATAGTCTACATGTATGCCACTTTGTTTATGACATTCATATGGTTTTGTGACTAGATACATATCTGGTTATCATTTAATGTTTCTTAATTACCATTCAAATATTTCTTCCTCACTTCTTTTTTCTATGTGATCTCTTTTCTTAAATGAAGGAAATAAATGCAATTTTGGGGAAGATATATGTACTTGCAGAATTTGGGAGTTTGGAAAGTCGGTAATAATTATATTTGTGAAACCAATTCATGTAACAAAAAGAATCCATGTACGTTTCGATTCTTATGCGTATATATGTATATATCGGCTTTTGACCGTTGCAGCTCACTATTGAATTCGTTTCAGATGGACAACAAGATAAGACAGAAAGAAAGAGCTCAAGTTATGGATTGAAGCTGATGCTGATCTGGAGCTTCCAGATGTACCAACTGGAGCTCTGGTCTCGTTGATAATGGTGCTTCAAGGCATATCTTAAGAAACACGAGGAAAGACAAATGGCATCCCTCATGTATGTTTCTGGTTTATTTTATGCATATTCTTTTACTACATTGTACTGTCTTTGTGGTTGCATGGCAAGTAACAAAACTTTGCCCATTTTTTGTAACTGCAACAGGCCTCATGCTTTTGTGGGTCACCAAATATCTGTTTTGTAACGTGAATACAACGACTTTATAAGCTTTATAACTGAGAATTCTCAGCACTTCATTTTGTATAAAAGTATAAACTTGATATCTCATTTTGGGGAGAGTTCTTTGAGGATTTGATGCAATGTTCCATTACAACCGACTTTATAAGCTTTACAACTGAGAATTCTTTTATAATCCTATTTCATGTGGCATTCTCTTGGCATCTAATATTGCAAAAACCAATTCTCTTGATTCAGCCAGTATGCCATGAATTGCTCCTTGGATAATGTTGCTGGTAATGTCACTTGGGTTTCTCATCCTGATATTTTAGTTGCAAAAAGCCTTTTGCTTCTGTTTTTGCTTACTTCTCTTTTGAACTTTGCCTAACCTTTAATATGTGGAAGGGGCTCAACTGCTCATCCTTTACCATTTGCAGGTGTTTCTAATTTTGAACTCACTCATGTACAAAGCAGGCTTGGTGTTATATCCTGTCACAAAGGAGAAAAAATAAGAAATCAGTAAAGTTGAGATTAGGTAATTAATATTTCTCGTGAGATTTGAACTTTATTTTGTATAATATGACTACTAGTGTTGTTTCTCATAAAATAATAATAGTTACTATATTAATTGCTAGCAATATAGAGCACTATCGATAAAAGCCATCGTATCATATGTAATGTATGACCATCTGCCTTGGTTATTATTATTATTATTATTATTATTATTATTATTATTATTATTATTATTATTATTATTATTATTATTATTATTATTATTATTATTATTCGGTCATTGAATATAGTACTTTCTCCTAATTGCATTTGAGACCAGAAGAAAGAGTCATTTATAAGCAGGGAGATCTAACTCAACTCAGATTTCCTTTGCTTTGATAAAAGATTAATTTGAAAAGTAAAGCTTTGAATTTCAATTCCATGAACTTTTAACGTCAGAAGGCACTTGGGATTTTTCCATATTTTAAAAACAGTCTTGTTCCGGTTTTATTCTACAACAAGTTTACTTTACTTTTTAGCATAACATGGTAAAATAAATAATACAATATTAATTGAATCTGATTCTTCAAAATTAATCTTACTGAAAATAAATAATGTACTCTATAAAGATATAATGGTTCATCATCAACGTGTCGCTAACACTGCCCACATCTCTTTACCACCCATTCCATCATCATAACCTCTCTCTCTCTCTCTCTCTCTCTCTGCCATTCTGCATCTAAAAGAATCCTAGCGTACAGTACCATCAATACTCTATCTCCTGGTCATATTTTACCATTATTTGGATCTTATTAAGGATCAGAATGGTCAATCTGATCGGAAATATCGATTGTTTTTTAATTAGAGGTTGGGAGCCTACTTAACAGTTTTGCTAAGTAGGCTCTTTAGCGATGATTCACATCGTCAGATTCGAATCTGACGATCTGAGATTAAATATAAAAATTTAAAATATTTTTTTAAAAATTTGATCTTATACTGTCAGATTTAAATTTGACGGTGTGGATCACCGCTAAGAAGCCTACTTAGCAAAACTGTTAGGTAAATTCCCTTACTCTTTTTAATTATTATCTTAATCGAGGCTTCATTTTTAATCTTACGATCACAAATAAGATTTTTTTAGTCGAATTTGATACTAATTTAATCAAGAAAAGGACTACTCTACGCAACATATTATAAATATAATAATTCAAATTAATACAATAAGCATAGTTAAGTAATGTTAAATACTTATTATCATCACTTTTTTATTCAAATGTTATTAATTCTTTTTCTTAGACGTCTACAAAAGTTCAAATAATCAGATTATTTGATATCACCGGACCGAGTTTAATTTAAGCTTTTGTACTGATATTATTTTTTTCGAACCCGACAATTTCTTTGTGAAATAAGATCCGAGCCCCATGATATATCAGTCTTGAATTCACTCAACTGAATAAATATTTGTTCACGGTGATGTTTTTCATTTGATTTTATAGATAATTTCAAGATTCGATCGTTAAAAGTAACTTTGAGAAAAAAAAATAAGGTTGACCAAAAAATAAGAATCACATCCAAAAACTCAAGAATACCGACAAGAGTAAAGAGAAGCCAACAAAACAATGATATTTTTCCCCAATCGAAATAAAAAAAAATTGAAAAGTATCAGGAATCCAACACACGGTGGAGGACACGGTGAGCCACCAGACATAAAAACAAAACAAAAACATCTCTCTTTTCCTATCCTTGTAAGAATTGAAATTATTAATAATTCAATTAAATTAAAATTCAATTATATTTTGAATGAAAAGTACAAATAAGTTTAGCTCAAATCATTATGTGAAATTAGGTATACTCAATAATCAATTTAATTTATTATAAATGTAATTATGATAAATAATTTTTAACAAAAAAAATCTGCATATATTCAATTGAAAAAAAAAGAAGCAAATCGTCATCTTTCACTCCTCCATCTTCCCCATTTTTTTATTATTTATTAATTTCTTATTGGATTTGACTCAATTCAATTGCTAGTAGCTGTTCACTAATTGCTGCATATAATATTTTGATACTTCTGAACACAACTATGTAACTGCAATTTGTGAGGTTTAGGATTTAGAGCTCAAATGGCGTCTTCACCATCAACGTCGTCGTCGGGCTTCTTCGCAATCTGCATGCTGCACTCGGTGGTGGCCACCTCGTGCGGGGCGCTCATGATGTTCTACCTGGACGAGATCGCGGTGCTCGGCCACGGCCAGGAGACGGCGCGGCGCCTGCAGGGATCCACGCCCCACGACCAGCTCCTCATCCGGACCTCCGACTCCTTCGCCGGGCTGCTGCTTTGCGCCATCGGCTTCCTGCTCTTCATGGTCGCCTTCATCAAGGACCGCGACTTCCAGGCCTTCTTCGCCAAGGGTTGCGTCCTGCTGCACGCCTCCATGGCCCTATGGCGCGTCCTCTTCGAACGCCGCCTCGAGGACCTCGCCGGCGACTGGCCGCGGCAGCTCGTCGGCGATGTCGTGCTCAGCCTATCCTGGATGCTCTTCCTCTTCTACTCCTGGAGGGAAATGTATGACTGAAAGAGGTGCCCTTGTTCGTTCGATTAGTAATCCTTTTCTTTTTCTTCTTTTTTCCTTCGATCAGGTTTTTCTGTTTGTTTAATTGATGTGCGAAGATTCCATCTTTCTTTATGTAATTAAGTTTGTGCAAACTGGATGTTGCTGCGCATGCTGTATGTTATGCATCCGTGTGAAAAAAAATGAGATAATATCCTCCTTCTGTAACGTGATCTCCTGTTATTTGTGTTGCTTCTTCTCGGATGCTTGAGCCTTTTGCAGTTTGTGTTGCCAATCCTGCTGCATGTCTGTTTGAATTGGTATAATTGATGAATGAAGTAGTTTGTGAGTTCAGATATGATGCAGCATTCTATGTAGCCCATACACCACATCATAGTGTAACAAGGTGATACCATGAGTTACTTTGCTTTAGCTAATTCGACTAAAGCAGTTGAGAAAATTGTTGCAGAGCTCTTTAAACCAAATCACCTGCTTCACTCCTGTCACAGGTTTCTGAATCTCTTAGATGAATCGCAGTAATGTGATTCAATGATTCGTCCACAGGTTATGAAACTACTAAAGGCTGAATGCATATGATAGCGCGGGAGATAAGAGAGTGGTACAGAGGTATTTCATCACATAGGCAACACCTTCCACAGTTTCATGTCGCTGCCAAATTGGATAATTTGTAAATAGTGTTTGCATGGTTATTGATATCACAATAAAATAATGCAACGAAAATCTGCTCCAGTGGTATTCCTAACTTTAATCACACATCAGGACAAGTAAGATTTATGCATTCATCTGTACCACATCAGTAACCTCTTCTAACATGTAGTTGCTTTTTAAGCATGACAATATGCAGTATTCACTTAATTTTGAAGGCATTTGTGCTATGACATAAAGGTAAATCTAAGTACATTAATTAACTAATGGCAAGTATCATTTAGTGTAATAATCTTGACAGCTTACCCTAGACTACTACTGATTTCTTTACTTATTTGACCTTAATTTTGTCATTCTAAGGAGTAACATTAAAAGTTTATGTTGCGCACCTATTCCTCGAAGATATGCAAACATAACCTCCCTGGAAACTATGTTATGCGAACTATCATGGAAAAAAGGATGAGCTGTTTAAGGAAAGTCCTTCACATTCCGCATCCTGTATTAACAGGAAAGTCCTTCACATTCCACATTCAGTTGTCTCAGTCATTTCGATACTACAGCAAAGTGTGAATTAATTGCAAATCTCAGTTGTGCATGATGCCTTCTCTATAAGGTTTTAACCTTGTGAAATAATTCTGATTTTGATGTCAATGATAAACAAAGACAGTATAATTTCAACTAGAACATTTTACATTTAGGCTACGAAATTTCTATTCCTGCTGGAACAATCTGGATGTACATACATAGCAGAGAAGTTGGTCCAAGCCTCCAACTCTTTTACATATGTCTAATCTTCTCCACCATGAAAACTATTTTTCTCTTTGCGTTTTATTTTTTTGAATAAAAAACCACCAGATAATATATATTACTGAAGCCTTGCTATATCAAGGTGGATTCAGAAATAGAGTGGTGAAAGTTATAATTGTCCAGCAACAAGGCTTCATGTTTCAGTTTGATAGGTAAATTTTCTTGAAACTATAAATTCCATGCAGTTTTACCAACCATATTTTCACAATTTGAGCTATTAGTTATGTGTTTTACTGTTTCTTTGCCACAAAAGATTGCTTTACAAAATATTGAAGTCTCAACATATGGATAACATAAACACGGTTTTTTATCAAAGGAAAGATAAAGAGAAAAGAGAAATGTCTTACGAGATAAATTATTCAATAGTTTTATCAGGATATGAAGTCGATTGTTGCATGAGATTAAAGCAACCTCTCTTGATTTATTCCTTTCAACCTTGATGTCAATTCATTTGTGAGGCATGTGCTTGTTGGAAGCTTTAGTCTACATAGGCCATTGTTCTGCTTAGATTCTGTAGCTAGGTCAAGTCATCTGGAGATGTCTTTTTATTGTCAATCATGGTCTTGATGCAATCTATCTTGCTCACTATCTTAAGCCAACTAACTCATGACAACATTTTAACGAACTAATGTATATGACTTTTGCTCATTTCTTTCTTATTAATGCCTGGTGCACTACTACTTGTTTGTTTTTTCATAAATCTGGTGTCTGATAGAACATATATATGCCTTGCGTGTTGCACTTTGTTATGTGATAGTCACTCTTGGATTCATACTCTTGATTCTTGTTCAATTACTTGTTGCTTAGCTATACATATAAATGACATACTTTAAGTCCAAAACTTAAGCAATATCATTCTGATACAATAATTGTTTCCTAAATTTTGGAATGACTTGCTCTTGCCTTATAATAAGTATTCCAATATTTCTCATTTATCTGTATGTCAAACTAGCATAAAAAAACCAAACTCTGCAAGCTCTTTCCTTCCTATGGCTTAACCGCAGTCAGTTTAGGCTTGAGATGAACTACTGCTAATTCAACCCATTAATGGTTTAACTACAATTTAAATTGTTGCAAGTTTTATTCATCTTATGCTCATTAAAGATGAGGAGGTAGGCAAGAACCATTGCATGGCTGTGATGTTACGCGTACAACGATCGATTGATAGAAGATATATGAAATAATGAAACATTTAAATTTGATAAGATAAGGGCTGACATATTTGAGGATGTTAGTACAAGTACTTTATAATGCCTTTTCCTTGCAACTTCCAAGCTTACCATGAAGTTTCAAGGGTTGGTATAAGCGTCAAGAATTGGAGACTGATTGGACTGGGGACGAGAAAGAGGGTAATGTCTATACAAAGTATGAGTTATTTTAGAATTTTTTTCATCTCCAGATAAATGAGAAATATGGAGAATAAATCTCATGAACATCTTAGTCTAGTATTTATGAAATTCTACAGGAATACTGTGCTCTCTATTTTTCTTTGCTGTTATTTATATGCTAGGCTGTTCAAGTAGGACTATAACAGTTTGCCTTGCCCTCAAATATGTTACTCTGTCTTAAGATTCTCTCTTGACAAAGTTAACATGGAAGGATGTTCTGGTCAAAAAAAATTAAGAACGTAGGATGTTTCCTTCTCTACAATTATGAGGAAAAGAGGTCTCAATTGAGTTAGCATTTGTGGTTTGTCTGATTTCACATAAGATATATGCTAATGTTATCTTGTTTTGTGCTTGTTATTTTGTGTAAGCTTGCTTCTCTTATTGCATCTAAAATGTTGTGCTGATCTCTGCATTGTGCAAACAGTGAACCAGATCCAACTGCACAGCAGGTTTCTGAAAATCTTAGAATAATATGCAATCAATCATGATCACCTTGACCAAAAACAGTTCACGATCTTCACAGTTGATCTTTTTCCACACCGTTGCTTACTCTTTTTCCTCACCTCAATGGTTTTTATGTCCCCATTTCATCATGATTGCTATTTATATATCATTGTTGAAGAATAGGAAAAGCACCTTTTCAACAAACAGCTTATTGCAGCAAGAACTAAATTACCATGAAAACCGTCTTCTCGTGGAAACATAACATTCAAAGTAATGAGAAATAGCAGATTACAATGACACAAACACCAGAACCATTAACACACAGTTGATGGGCAATTCACCTGCCATGACTGAATCATGACATCTTATTCACGACAACCAAAAAAAGACTTCTGAAAGGAAAAGCAAACTTTTATCATTTATGCATGACCATGATTCCATATCACCATATGTGATCATGAATCACCTCCTTCATCATATATGCATTCTTCAGCAGTGCTTGGTGCAGAAGCATCTGCGGCGGAAACCTCGGCATTTGCCAGCATGGAAGCCCTCAGTCTTGCACACATTTGCGCAGTTGCTGGCCCTGAAGCAGAGACCCTTGAACCTGTGGCTTGGAGTCTCGCACGTCCGGGCGTCCACACCATTCATGCCGACCTCTTTCAGCACAAAGCACGAACTAAGGTTAGTACACAAAAGTCTCGAAAATTACAATGGCGATAAAAAAAATGCATAAATTTGTGTATACCCTATTCCAAATCAAATATCTACTGGTAAAACGTAGTGCAGATAACATTTTTTTGTTCTGGGTAGTCAGGAAATATGATCCTAAATCTCGGTTAGTAATTATGATTGTATGATCCCAAGCTTATTTATTCAAAATTTGTGTACTATCTTTCACGTCTACTTTAACACATGAACTATAAATCAATGTTACAAAAGTTTCCCAGAAAAAGCCACATGGCAAATCGAAGGAAGACAGAAGAGAAGAGTGAAGAACCAGAAGAAACAAGAAGCAGGAAGAGCAGGAGAATGGCTGGAAGTGTTCTCCTGGAGTGATCCATGGAGCTGAACTGGATGATTAACTTCTGACAGTAATAGGAGGATATGGAATGAAGGATGGGGCTTTGCTTGTTCTCGACTTATATAGACCTGACAGAGCAACTCTTTAGCCAACCTGAAGGGTTTCACATTTAATTTAAAGATCATATATTTGGAGAAAAAGTAGAAGTGGTGGACTGACTGCCACCAGTGATGAATCATAACATGTAGCTGGATTGATCATGCAAGGAGAAAAGGAGCACTCCAGAAGAAAAATAAATTTCTCTTTTCTTTGTATGATATCAGGAATCTCCGAGTGCACGAGTCATTAAATCTCAAGGAAAACCACAGCATGGACCCACAAGAGATGTTGATGAACTGACATGTCCAAATTTGAGAGAGCGGCAACAAATGTTGAGAAATTTTGGCCGGGCCAAAAATTATGGTTTGGATGAAAAGAAAAGTAACTAGTCTAAAGGTAAGCAGAGGTAACACAATCGATATTCAATCTTCTAAACTGAACTTGTGTAGTTGTGGGTTGAGTTTTTGAAAGTTGAGTTAAATAAAAAAAAAAAGAAGAAAACATTGTAGTTTATAAGTTGGAAGTACTTATCAGTTCAGAATTTTTTTCCCTCAGAAAATATAATTCTAAATTCATATCAAAGAGTGGCAAAACTCGTCGGTGGAGTGGACATGGTGGGAAGAGAAAACTAGAAAAATGCAGTAAAGCAAGAAAGTTGTGTGCCCTGAGACCTCAGTGCTTCAGCCCTTTTGGCCCTTTTAATCTGTTGCTTATCTTTTCATACGTGTATCCGGAGTCCTCCAGAGCACTGCGACGTATCTTATCTCGGAGCTAAAGTGGTTTGTTGATCCTTTTTATGAGAAAAAAAAGTTGGATTCTTGGTCGAAGATACTGATTTAGAAACTTTTTTATTATTCAATATCACTTTATTATCATCCGACTAATTTAATCAAGGTTAAAGATTAATCTTTTCTTTTGTTATGGGCTTAAAGATGAGAAGAGAGCAATTAGACTCCAAAATCTAGTGTGGAGTGATGATCTCCATAAGACCATATTGCAGCGGCCTACAACGCCACCTACTAAATGTCATATTAAGCACTTTAACGAACTCGATTTTCTTTTGGATATCAAGATAAAAAAAAAAAAAACACTTTTAGATGTAACATGAGTTCGCGTTTAAGTGTTCAGAATCCGATGGCAAATGAGAACGCGATTATGGGTCCTTAGGCAGCAAATTAAACTCCACGCCCTTTATTTTTTAGTTTCTTTTTTTCTGTTCTCATTACAGTTTATCAAAACTTGATCCAACTAGCCAGTATGGTCTCAAATTGAACATCTAACTATAGCAAATGAAATTCGTAGCAAAAATATTCTACATTTAAATAGAATCAAATTCAAAAACTTTTTAAACGAGAAATGCGTTGGTATTTTTATTTTATTTTTATGCCTAAAAAAAGAAACACTGATATGGAAATATGTGGAAGCACATTAGAACTAAAAAAAGAACATAAATCACAAAAGGGCCTGCATTTTCAATACACGTGCCACAATATGAATTGCATTAGCATATTCACAACAAAAATAAAAATGTAGGTTTTGTTAACATGTTTAAACCTTTAGAAAAGAGTATTAACTCATCACTTCAAAATTCTGTCGAATTATCTTCGAGCTCCAAAAAGCTTTCATCCTTTGAATGAACGACATAAAAAAATAGATCATAAGTTGTTTATGAATACAAATACAACGAAGATACTTAAATTTTTTGGAAAGATTATAACATCATTGACTTGAGAATTAATCCAAAAACAAAATTCCAATTGACTACCCCTTTGGACTAGGTCATCTTCTAAAGTCTACAAAAACAAGTCCATAATATGTTGAAGACATACAGCATCAGAAAATAAAACAGCAAGAATGCTCACGAGAATCGTATTATACAACACATCTTCAGACATCCGCAGCTAAACCAATGAACAGCCAGCATGCAAAGTGGTTGGCAATAATCACCCCAAGCCCATTGGAAATATTATGTTCTTCCTTTTGCACGAGGAGCTCTCAAGCTTGGGTGATGACTTCATAATATAGCCAATTTTCAACAGACTCGAATCAAAGAATTTATTGTCAACTTCACAAAAAGTAGGGAACCCCTGTCCTTGGCCCCCGCATTTGATTGTTTTCTTCTGTTTCCGTGAAGAATTTCACTTCTCTCTCCTGTCATTGTGAAGAATGTGGTGAATTCAACTCAAAACAAAAGGTTGCAAGTGCTAAGTGAGAAAGAGGCAATAATTTACTGCAGCTTTCTTTAGTTACAAATATCATTCAATTGAAATGAAAATTGGACAATTTCCAGCAATACGAGAACATGAATGCATAAATGCATGCTAATGTATACTCCAGATAGACTTTTCTTTAGAAAAAAGAATGATTGATGGACTAGGGCGCACAGAGTTGAGGAAAACAAATGCACAAGTCTGCAAATTCACCAAGTTCCAACACCAACTATTTGGACCTACTTCATGTTAATGATGTTCATTAAGACAAATAGGTTTTCATCATACCATATTTTCATTGAAGCTCAGTATGGAAGCTACATTCCCACATCTATAACAGTAATTAGGAGCAGACCACACCTGGAAAATCAAGTAAAATATAAGTCTCAAGTAAAACAGATGCGCGCAAGTGAAAAGTCAAAACCATAAGGTTTTTTAAGGGGTAAAACCATTATGCTTATATAAGACTATACAAATACACAAAAGAACAGATAAAAAACTACCATAATTTATTAATATGATTAACTCACAGTGACAAGGCCTTTGTCCTGAAACATATACTTTAGACCCTCTTGAACAAGCTGATGTGCCCGACAAACAAGGTCAAGATTGTTTATGTGATTGAACTGCAAAACAAACAAGTAGACAACAAAATAAGTTGAGAGAGATCAAATCTAGGTTAATGAGCTCAAATTTCTTCACCTCTGCAGTCACTCTTGATCCAAACAGCCAACCTGCACCCCGGGGACTCACAGCCCACGTTTCAATCTCTTCCGGATCACTCCACATAAGATCACAGAAGGGACCTTCATGAGGAATCTCACAGTTGCGATCAATAACTCTTATCTGCTCACCGAAAAAAGGAAGTCAAAATCCACAAGATGGTTACAACAATGAATATCCATGGGAAATAACGTTTAAGACTTTAAATGTTGTAAATTATGAAGTGAAGCAAATAAAACAATCATATTTCACACCATGCAAGTGAATCTGAAGTTGTATTAAGTAGTAAAATAATCATGTTCAAGAAATAAGCAGTCAATTTGAGATTATTGGACAGTGGCACATTGTTACAAGTTTCAGGACAGAGTATATGTCCAAGAAGTATACAAAACAACTCGACTCTTTAAATTCTTACGAGTTTAAAAGTTTCGGTAAACAATGTGTAAAATATTATGACTTACTCTTAGATTTTCCTCATAAAATTGGTATAATTTTTTTTGTAAAATCTTATAAACTTTTATAGAGTACATGAGTCTACGATTTTACACGAGTTTATATGATTCTAATATGAATGCACACAGCTCTTCAATTTGTACAATAAGAAAAATTATAAGATATTAAAGATTTTGTTAACTAATTTATTAATGATTAAGAATGAAGTTTACAAATAATATATTTGATGTTTATTGTACTTAATGCATTTTTATCTTTTTTTTCCTAACTTAATAAGTTGCAATTATTAGCTAGGTAGTACTTAGTACTAATATTTATTACTTTATATTTTGTCATATTAGTCAAATATATTAGTTACTTTGATATTTCTGGATCTTATATAGGTGTATATTTTTGTATTATTGATGCATATTAATTATTTTACAATTAAATCTACTTGGCACATACTCTACGAGTTTACGACACAACTTTATGATATGAATTCACAAGAGGAAAAACGATTCTAGTTAAACTATCAACGTAACAACCTTGCAGTGGTGCACAGAAAACAAAGGCTTATTAACATACTGGATGCTAGATCGGAGAAATGGTGCCGCAGTTAGCTTTTCATGATGTAAACAATGCATCAGAATGAATCATAGACAAATTGAAAAACGATTTCCTATATGGAAAATTCTGGCACCTTAATTACAGTCAACTAGGGAACATTGTAAACTTGGACGATAAGTACCCTTAAGAAATCTTCCTACTAAATTTCACTCTGCAGAGGTCATCCTTTGTCAAAACCAGCCTCGAAAAAAACATTACTTAAGATGGAATTTTCCATCAATAAGTTGGAGTGCATACTGCCGATAGCACTAGTATGTGAATAAAAGTATGCACACAACACGGGTGGTATCCATATGCGGTTCCGACATGCAGAGCAATGCATATGTGGCGTATGCATCCAGGCATGTATCAGGAGTAGCCTTCATTTGTAGCATTACTTGTATGTTCACCTAAAAACTTGGTTTAATATTAGTAATGTTGCTAAGCTTTTTCATATTAACATAGTTGGAGTGTTGATCATATAGCAAGTAAACTTGCACTATATTCCAAGTGGCTAACAATATTTTGAATGATCTAGAAATTGATCCATATTCTAAGTGAGTAGCATATTTAAATTGCTTTCCAATTATACTGGCCCTGTTTTCTCATTAATCTTCAAACCATTTGCGATTCAGTTGACATGAGAAAAACAAAACATTCTTTGTTAAGACTTTTGTTCCAACTAAAATACCGAATGATTTAGAAACAAGTGGCTAGATCTATAGTAAACTTGACCTGCATTATCCAGTCATGACTAAATATCGTTATAGCCAAACTTATTTAAATTTGTTAGAAGTGTTGCATGTTTGTCTGACCAGTTTTCATTATTGGTAACATGCAAGATAACAAACCATTCACAATACAAGATATGAACAACAGGACTCAAAATGCCCCAAAAAAGTCTCCACTAGAAAAAAAATAAGCAAAACAAGTTGAATGCAAACCTGATCAATTGTTCGTATATCTGGCGAAAGACCACCATGGACACAGAGCACCTAGAATTACAAATGCATGATGTCCTAATTGGTATCAGAAAAATAACCATGACTTCAACATATAGATCATAATGTGGAAAAAGATAGCTTACGGTTCCGTCTATAATTGCTGAGAGGGTAAGATAATCAAAAACATCAGTGCAATATCGCCAAGCATTGGCATTTCCATACTTCCTCTGACATTCGTCATAAAAACCATAAACCTAGAATAATCACTTTTCAGTTAACCATAGAAGTACTGTTAAGTTTGAAATTAACGGTTGAGATAGTTAAATAGGACAAAACATATGTTAGAGATACAGAACAAAAAAATTTCATGTTCATATACGGAAATAGCAAGATCAAGAAGGCAATCCCGTGCATTGATTTAGAATAGGCAAGTTAGCAAACTGGACTATCAGAAAAAGGAAATTGGAAAAAGAAGGGTAGAGGAAGATTCCTAGTGAAATACAAACTTGTTTGGCTATTGCCAATATCAAAGAAAGTCGGTCTTAAGTTTTAATTACACTAATGACAATTAAAATTAAAAGCATTCTGAAACATCTAATGAAAGCTGCACTAGACATCTCATACAAATACCGGTGTCCACATAAGTCAAGTTCTTGTACACCATATGCGAATGAGTGTACCATTATAAACAGGCATTGTTATCAGATTGATTGTACCCAAGATCAAATTTCAATACTAAATTATAGTGGATCTTATATGAAAAAGTGCATAATCATCAGACTAATTCCTAAAGTTACAAATATAATGCCCTCGATATATACATCTTCTTGTGGATGACTAACCTCTTGTGGTAATTCTCCTTTAGAGAGCCTATAGTCATCATTTTACCCTTAAAAAAAGTCTGTTTGAAGTTTGAACTACATATTCAGATGAAATGATTCAGCAAAGCATGGACCATGTTTCTTCTGCAAAATTATCTCTTTCCGCATCTAAAAAAAATGTTCTTTTCTTTGTGGAGGATGGTGGAAAGTGGTGTTTCGGTGAGGTGCAACACAGGCAAATGATCTCCAAACAGAGAATCCAATGGAGGAAGACCTCCATTCTGGTCAGTTTCAGTGGCACAGCACAATTACCCAAATTGAACAACCTAATTCTTTTTGAGAGAGCAAATTGAACAACCTAATAGTTGGCAGTTTTTTTAGGTGCTAATAGCTGGCAGATTCAACAAAACCTATCAACTTACATGATTAGTTTACATTTATTGAATATATAATACTCTTGCCCATGGACATTTAGATGTGTGGTTACTAATAAAATTGTATTAAGGCTAACTTTCATGTAACAGTTTCAAGTGCCAATTATATTTAGATAAACAATAGCATACCTGTGTCAATTGTCTACTTTCATGGTTACCACGTAAAAGGGTGATATTTGCAGGGTATCTGAAATTAAAAAAGTAGCAGTTAAAAGGTGCACCTGACTTGGAACAAGTGAGCTAATGCAAGGAAAGATAACTGTACTGAAATAGATGAACCCTGAAAAGTGAATTTCAGTAAAAGAAAATGTATTTGACATAACAAAAGATACAATAGGAAGCAACGGAATGAAAAAACTGACAAGGGAATCAAATCAGCGGAAAGAAATTAGCCTTAATATGAGGCCATCACAGAATTATTTAGACTAGTTCAATAACATGAGCAAAAGCTAGACCATGTTTTCTAGTGTAATACCAAGAAAAAAATTTATTTTGAAGTCATATATATATATATATATATATATATATATATATAATCTCAATAATTTCACAAGAGACATTGAAGGAAGGCCATTCACCAAGGAAATAATGAAATGGTTCTAGGTTATAACTAAGAACACTAGTACCATCTACTGATTATAAGACTGAAAAACATCAGCCTTAATGGCTTGATGTGAATTTATTAAACATAACTAACAAAACTGACCTCAATACAAGACGCATGCCAAATAGTAAGTAAAAGGAATCATAAACTCATTTTTGCTGTTATTTTATTCTCTTTTCTCTTCAACAAGAATGAGCTAGGAAAAGGTATCCGACAGAAGCGAAAAATCAATGCCTTTTCTAACATCTATATTCCATGTAAAACAACAGCAGGCATCAAGACAATCAAACTAACATAACAAGAAAAGAAAAACAAAAAGCATATCTGATTATCATCAATGGCATCAAATAGTAGTAGGGAGCAACACTTTTCAGATTCTTGATATAGATCATCTTCAGCTGAAACATACAAATCCTAGATATAAATATTCTTCAGTGATGATAATTCATGGATCTTACTGATTTTGACACATCTATGAAAATAAAACACAAAAATAAGATAACTTATGAAAACTTTTCCATGTATGAAATGATGAAAAAGAAATATTTGTCACAAATATCACCTTGATGAAACCATAATGCAATTTATTTAATGGAAATTATATTTAAACTACATATAGATTCACAAGCATGAATCTATTTGATCTCTGAATGCAATCTTCTTCTTTATAATGAGATGCATTCAAGCATGATGTATACCTGGCTTTGAGAAGTAAAAGTATCGTGAAAACTTCCAAACTGTTGTATCCACGATCCACAAAATCACCCTGTCACCAACATAAGCAGATTTATCACAAGAACTATCTGGGATCCAGTGCAAATATGTTAAATAAAACTGTGTGATTTGTCGAAGACAATGATAAGCTCACCATAAAAATGTAATTTGTCTCAGGAACATGACCTCCGGTTTGAAAGAGTTTCATTAAATCATGAAACTGACCGTGTATGTCGCCACAAACAGTCACAGGGCTATTTACAGGCTGGACATTTGACTCCTCGATAAGTATCTCTTTAACCTGTAAGGTTGAAGATACCATTCAGTAAATTTATCAAACAGTAGTTATAAGAGAATATTCTGGAAACTGATAAAGAACTGAGATATTAGTTTGCGCCATTAAAATTACAGCCATGTGTCAAAAGCACAATAAACTAGCCTCATCGACTTCAATAATCATCAGTGACATACAGGTTAGCTCATTTAGATTTTATATGATGAAAACATTAGCCCCTTCTCTTGCTTGCCGAATCAAAGAACGCCTATTTACATCGACAAAAGAAGCATCCCCCTAATCAATCTACGCCCCTTCTCTTTGAGCAAGGTCTCAAAAAGAGACCTTTCCGGCAGCACTTCCAAGGCAGACGGCAAACTCCATGAAGACGCCGATGAGATTAATGAATTACGGCGACAACAGAAGTCATAAACGGAATAGTTCCAGTTTCTCCGCAACAAAACAAGAATGATCTCAAGATAAAATCCTACCTTCCAGTGAAAACCCTAATTGGACTCGAGGAGAATGAGCAGAATAATACGTCTCAAGCAACACGCTAAAATCCAGGTAAACGAAGAGAAAGCAAAATCCAAATGAACAGATCGAGAAAGTGAGGGGAGAAGACCATACGTATTCGCAGAGGAGCTGGAGCTCGTCCTCCTGGAGGTGGTCGCCGCCCTTGACCTTGGAGATCCACAGATCCAAATCCATCTCCTCCTCCGCAGCCGCCGGCCCTTCTTGATAAGATTTGGCTCGTAGATCGACTGAAAGATTGAGAACAGAAGAGAAGAGAAAAGAGAAGGGGGAAGGAGACGAGAGAAAAGGCAACCTTCGGTGAAGTCTTAACAACGCGATGCCGTTATTTAGGATACATGTCTGCGGATTCCTGCGGCACTGTACGGAACGGCCGTTTTATACACCTTTGTGACGGAAATGCTCGATGCGGTTTTTTTTCCTTTTTTATATTCACAAGGGATAAAATAATGGATGATATTTAAAATTTATATTTCTTTATTTTTATCATATTTATGTTAGATCTAATGATTCATAAAATAGTAGACATAATATATCTTACTTAAATATATACACATTCATTAAATTTATAAAAAATAATTATATTAACTTGAGTTGTAATGTTACATGTATTTTTTTCTTAAAACTACATGCATTCCTTGTCATTGACTAAATGATGAACAACGAAGAAAAAAAAGTCAAAGTACTATTTTTTTCGATTACAAATGCCACAGTAAGTCGAGCATTTGATTTCTCGGTATCATGCTTTTTTTCATCCATTCATCAGTTTGATTTCATTGTTGCCACAAAAATTGTAACATATTTTGTCAGATTATCCATTTGAAAGAAAATGAGATCCTTACTTTATGTTAATCAACTCATATAATCGAACCAATTTGAATTTTGAATTACAATAAAAAAATCTGTAGTTTCTCTTTTCAATCGAACAAATAAGATATCATCTGAAAATTCAGGGAAAGGAAGGAGGGGGAAGGCCTTCCCCCACGACCCACAATCTTTTGTAGTTAAGCTTTTATTATGCATAAACATTAAAATTATTTACAAATATATATTATTTTATGACATACTCTTAGGGTGTGTTTGGATCACTCTATTATTTAAGAATTCCAAAAAATCTTTATGGGAATTTCACATTCCTTTGTTTGATTGTGTTATATTTAAGAATGCACTCAGTAATATAACATTCCCGTCGGAATGAGATTCTTATGATCTATAGGAATCTTATTCCCTCCAATACTTATGTTTTTTTTAACTCCACCAAACGTACTAAATCAAACATCATAATCCTACTTTCCAAGGAATATGATTGACATGAAATATATCCTAAGAATTCAAATATTCCTATCAATGTTATAAAGTATGAACCAAACACACCCTTAAGGATGTGTTTGACTGGCACTGTCTTTGTAATATTTTACATGTTTAAATTTATTAACTTAATAATTTGTTTGGAAATCATATATTCTCCTTAGAATGACATTTCATCAAAAAAATGAATCTCATTTTTTTAAAAAAAGTGTGATAATATTAGATTACCAGATTTTTTTAAAAAAATTATTTCACCTTTAAAAAAAAGTTGCACAAACTTTTTACTTCGTCTCTCTTATAATATTAATATTTTCTCATCTATGATCTCTCTTGACTTTTCTCTAATGTATAATATTTTCTTTCCTCTATTTTCTTTTTCTTTCAATCTCGTCATTTTTTCTTTCATATAATATTTAATTTTCACTCTCACATCCGACTTTCTCTCTCCTAAAATTTAATCTTATAATTTTCTCTCTCCTCAAATTTTCTCATTTTTTTCTCTTTTGTAATATCCTACTTTATCTCGCTATAATATTTCACTTTATTTTTTCTCCATTTTCTTATTTTCTCTCTCATATAATATATCTTTTTTTATAATATTTCACTTTCTTCCTCCTATTTTTTTTTTCGATAACTCGGGTGTGGGCAGGCCCACAGAAGGACAGTTACAAAGAAAGTGAAAAAAAATGAAACGCGGGGTAAGGGAACCCCTACAATGTCGCCAAAAAGATGGCCCGCTAAGCTGAGGGGTGGAGTGTCCAGCACAACGACGTCATTTGTTGTTGAGGAGGAGAGTGCAAGTTTAATGAATGTGTCAGCTGCCCCATTCGCCTCACGTACAGTGTGTTTGATGCACACTTGCCAGTTTCGCCTTAGAGAACGCATCCCTGCTTCAATCATGCGCTGGAGGTGTCGGCCCGGGGATGTAGAGGAAGATAGCAGTTGAGTCGTCTCTCTGCTGTCAGTTTCCAAAATGACATTGCGGAAGCCTCGTTCCCACGCAAAATTGAGGCCCGTAATGGCTCCTCTTAGTTCTGCTTCGATGGGTGAGGTGTAGCCTCCTATAATATAATCTCATAATTCTCTATCTCCTCTATTTTTTTTCTTATTTTTCTCATATATAATATCATATTTTCTCTCTTCTATAATATCTTGTTTTCTCTCTCTCAGTTAATATATTACTTTCTCTCTCCTATAATATTTCATCTTCTTTCTTCTATAATCTAATATCATATTTTTTCTCTAATTTTATTATTTTCACTCTCCTATAACATCACATTTTCTCTCTCCTCAAAAATATCTTTTCTCTCTTATAATATAATTTCAAAACTTCCTCTGTCCTTTTATTTTTCATATGTTCTTGTATATTTACTTTCTCTTTTCTTTATCTTTTTCTTAAAGATCATAACATTTTTTCTTCTTATTTTTTTTTTCATTTTCTCATCCTCTAGTATCTCACTTTTTTTACTCCCACATAATATTATCATATCTTCTCTAATCTTTTCTTTTTTTCATATAAATTATAAATCAAACTTATTCTAAATATATTTTGGCCTCAAACCAAACATGACAATATTTAATTTCTAAAAATATGATTTCATATAATAACATTTCATAGAATATCATCGTGTCAAGGAATATTATATTCTCGTTAACCAAACACTGTTGGAACATTAGGCTTTATGCCTTAAACCATTATGTTTTGATTATACAAACCTCGAGTAATTAGAACTATCCAAAATGGATTGATTGGAAAAGACATCTCTATGTGTTAAATTTCATGCTAATATTTGGTCATTCTACTTTATGTTTTGGATTGAGTTGTGTTTACTAATAAGTTGTTCAAGTGATGAAAATATAGGTGGAATGAAGACTTGAAACTTCTAATGATTCAATGTATCATCATTTAAGAAGTTTCAAAGTTGGATAGATCAACTCTCAACATGCTAATCAAACTTCAATA
>LTAE01005400.1:0-28628 GCA_001647135.1 Pontederia paniculata
CTCAAGTTCGAGAAGACCGGAGCGGGGACGTAGGTCAGGAGTTCGGCCGAACCTCGTCAACAAACTTTGGTGTTTGTTCGATTGTTTGTTTTTATGCTTCCTTCTTCTTCTACTTATTCATATTTGTATGTATGCTTCCGCTAATCTAACTAACCTAATTGAGTCAAAGTAGAAAAAGTTTTAATACACCAATTCACCCCCTCTTGGTGCCATCTAGATCCTACAATTGTGAAAAGATGTGTGGTCTTGCCTCTTGAGCGGAGAAAAGACTAGTTTTGTAAAAGTGTTATTCTCCCTATTCGAAAAGAAGAGTTGATAGTGAAACTCCGAAGTTCTCAAGACGTGAGAAGTCAGAGCGGGGACGTAGGCCAAGGACACAAAGCTGTAGTTTGCTTCTGGACGAGGAACAGACTGGTGAAGCTACCAACGGCTAGTTTCTGTCAGAGCGGTCGACCGCTCTAAAGAAGCGGTTGACCAGTGGCGAGCAGAACACTCCAATAGCCATATTCTTTGCGTCCTATCAAAGGGGAAAAGGTGGATAATGACCATATTGAAGACATAAGGCTATATAAAAGCATTTAGGAGGTTGCAACAGTAACGAAGTTGGAGATTTCACATTGCATACTTTCAAGATCATCCAAAGAGCACTTAGAGCCTAAATTTGCAAATTTCTTCTCCTTCTCTCTAGTTCTTAAGTGAGGTCATACTGTTAAGAGAGATTGAGTGAGAATCTTCCTTGTAATCTTGAGAAAGCTCATTATGAAAAGAGGTGTGGTCTTGATTCTTGAGTGGAGAAAAGACTAGTGTTGTAAAATGGTTCTTCTCCCTATTCAAAAAGAAGAGTTGATAGTGAAACTCCGAAGTTCTCAAGGCATGACAAGTCAGAGCGGGGACGTAGGCCAAGGAGTTGGGTCGAACATCATCAACAAATCTTCTTCTCATGTTTGCATTTCTTTTCTCTCACATTTCTTATCAATTTGCTTAGTGATAATCTACTTTGTGTTAATTGTCACGAAAAATATTTTTATACCAATTCACCCCCTCTCCCCCTCTTGGTGCCAAGTGATCATACAATTTGTATCAGATCTAGGTTGCTCTATTTTTAAGATATAACCATCTTTAAAGTAATGGCATCAAATGATTTCTCTCTCGCGAAGGTCAATCGAGTACTTGCCCTCAGGCTTTTAGCTCTTCAAACTTTGCATATTGGAAATTAGGATGCAAGCTTATATATACTCTATTTGATATTGATATTTGGGATGTTATTGAAATTGTCTTTACTCCTCATTCAAATTATCCTTCGCAATGCACGAAAGGTGAAATTTTTTTTGTAAAATTGGATTGGAAAGGAAAACATTTTTTGTATTGTGCTCTTGATGCTACCGAGTTTAATAGAATCTCTACTTGTCAAACATCTCATGAAATTTGAAAAAAAATTGATTGTGACTAATGAAAAACCGGATAAGGTCAAAGAATATAAATTAAATATTTTGCATCAATATGACTCTTTTTAAATGAAAAATGATGAATCTATAAATGAAATGGTTGTTATATTTAATGATATTGTGAACGATTTAGCCTCCTTGGGCGAGGTAAGAACTAACCCTCAAAAGGTGAAAAAGTTTTTTAGGTCTCTCTCTCCAAAGTGGCACNATAAATGAAATGGTTGTTATATTTAATGATATTGTGAACGATTTAGCCTCCTTGGGCGAGGTAAGAACTAACCCTCAAAAGGTGAAAAAGTTTTTTAGGTCTCTCTCTCCAAAGTGGCACACAAAGAGGACAGTAATTGAAGAGAAGGACCTAAACAAGCTTGAGTTTGATGATCTTATAGGCTCTCTTCTAACCTATGAGATAAGAGTCAAAGAAGAACAAGAAGAATCAAGCACAAGCAAGAAGAAGAGTCTTGCCTTAAAAGCTATTGAAGTAAATGAAGTTAGTGATGAGACGAGTGACAATGAAGACCTTGATGAAAAGAAGCTTGCTTTCTATGCAAAGAAACTTGACAAATATCTTAAACTCTCAAGGCAAAATAAATTGAGTGATCCATCTAGGAGGAGATCCTCAAATAAGAGTCAAATTACATGCTTCAAGTGCAAGAAGGTTGGACATTACATGAATGAATGTCCAAATATTGGAAAGAAGCAAAAGAGTGGAGAATCCTCAAAGAAGAAGAAGAAGGTTCTTCAAGCCACTTGAGATGAAAGTGAACAGGAAGGAAGCCAATCATCAAATTCCTCAAGTAGAGATGAAGCTTACCTTTACTTAATGGCAAATGAAGATCAGGTAAATTCTAACTCCTCTAGTGATGATGAATTTTTTGATATGCATGAGGAATTTAGAAATCTTGTTAGAAAGTATGGTGCACTTAGAAAGAAATATGAAAGTTTGAAAAGGAAATATGAAGATGTGAAAAGTGTTCATAGAATTTTTGTTTAATGCAAAAATTCTAAAGTTTTGAACGATGAAAATACCGGTTTTGAATTTTTGATGGAAAATTTGAAAGTTGAAAATGATGCTTTAAAAGGTTCTTTTGAAAAATAAGATGTTGTGATTAATTCTTTAAAAAAGGAAGTTGCAAGTTTGAAAGAGCAATTAACCAAGGTTTCAAATGTGAAAAAAGTGTTAGATGTTATGCTTGCTAGTCAAAGAAAATGTACAAATAAATATGGACTTGGATATAGTGTTTTTGATTAAAAAAATGATAAGAGAATACTTTATGTAAAAGCATCACACCCTCATGCTTCTCATTCCTATGTTACTTGCTTTTATTGTGGTTATGATGGTCACTACTCCTATGAATGCAATATTAGAAAATAACAAAAATATAGGTATGAAGAAGATTTGAATTCCAAAGAGAACCCCAACTAATCTAAATGGACCCAAATTGGTTTGAGACCAAAGAAGTGAAAGTCTTGAAATTCTCTTTGGTAGGGTACCACAAAAAGAAGTAAGAACAATGACAAATGATACTAGATAGTGGATGCTAAAACACATGATCGGAGATCCAATCAATTTTATTTTCTTAAAAAGAAGAACATTGGAACTGTTACCTTTGGGAATAATGCAAAAGAAAAAGTCATTGACTTAGGTAATGTTGGTAAGGGTGACAAAGTTTATCTTAAAAATATTTAGTTGGTTGATAGCCTTAAACATAATTTAATTATTATTAGTCAATTATGTGACAAAAAATTCTTAGTCAAATTTGAAAAGGGGAAATGCTTAATATTAGATGAATTTGAACAAATACTTCATGTTGGTTTTCGTCACAATAATATTTATCAAATTGATTTTGAAGACGTAGAAAATGAAAAATGTCTTAGTACTTTGCATGATAATACTAACATTTTGCATAGACATTTGGAACATGTAAATTTCAAACTACTTTACAAAATTTCTAAAAATGAATTAGTAAGAGGACTAGCTAAGTTAAATTTGAGAAAAAAATGTTATTTGTGATTCTTGTCTTAAGGGAAAATAAACTAAATCCTCATTTAAATCAAAAGGTTTAATTAGTAAAAATAGGTCTTTGGAATTACTACATCTTAATTTATTTGGACCCATTGATGTTGTAAGTCTAAGAGGCAAAAGATATGTATTTGTGATAGTTAATGATTTTTCTCGGCTTACTTAAACATTATTTCTTGCTTAAAAGAATGTAGCTCTTAATATGTTCTGAAAATTTATAAAAAGAACGCAAAATGAATTTGAAGTGAAAATATAAAAAATTATAAGTGATCATGGAGGAGAATTTGAAAATCGTAAATTTGATATTTGTTGTGAGGAAAATGATATTTTTCATAACTTTTCAACGACTAGGACACCTCAAAAAAATAGAGGTAGAAAGAAAGAATAGGCCACTTCAAGAAATGGCTAGAACTATTTTGAATGAGAGTAATTTTTCTAAGTATTTTTGGGCGGAGGCTGTGAACATTTCTTGTTATGTTTTAAATAGAATATTACTTAGGCTTCTAGTAAAGAAGACATGTTTTGAAATTTTATATAAAAAGAAGCCTAATATTTCATATTTTAAAGTATTTGGATGTTTTAAATAATAAATATAAGTTAGGTAAGTTTTATGCGAAGTGTGATGATGTTATCTTTCTTGGTTACTCCTTGATTAGTAAGACATATAAAGTTTATAGCTAACAAACACTTGTTGTGGAAGAATCAATGGATGTTAAATTTAATAAAACTATAAGAAAGAAAATAGATCTACGTGAGGACAATGAAGAGGTGATAGAGATTCAAAAACAAATTAAAAAGATGCAAATTAAAAAAAAATGTGCAAGAAGCCACAAATAAGGAGTCATCAAACAAAAAAGTCATTGATGAACAATAACATGAGGCTCAACAAGTGGTACCACAGAATTGAAAGCTTGCATCATGTTATGAAAATAGACGAGAGAGAGAAAATCACACACACAGAAGACACACAGATTTACGAGATTCACCCTTAATTGGGCTACGTCCTCGGGCGACGGCTGGAGTTCTTTCTTTGATGTGGTAAAACAGTAGATGATACAAGATACAGAATAACCCAAACCCTAGGGAGTTTATATATGGACTCCCAATACAAAATAGGAAACGAGACTCCCGTAGGGGACGGGCGGCTTCGCCGCCCCAAATATTCGACGGCTGTGATACGTAGGGGGTCATATGGGTTTCCACTGGATTAAGATTCAAGGCATTATCAACACATCATCCCATCCTCTCGATCAAGTCAGAGATAATTTAGGTGATGGAATAAAAACTCAAAATTCCTCAAGGAACATATGTGCTTTTTCTGCTTCTTTCTCTCAAATAGAGCCAAAAGATATTGATGAAGCTTTAAATAATTCAAATTGGATAATTGCTAGAATTTGAAAGTTTTGAAAGAAATCAAGTTTGGAAGCTTGTAAAAAGGACTCAAGGATCATCCTATAATTGGTACTAAGTGGGTCGTTAGGAACAAGCTAGATGAAAATGGTGTCATTGTGAGAAATAAGGCTAGACTAGTGACCAAGGTTTACTCACAAGTAGAAGAGATTGATTTTGATGAAACTTTTGCTCCGGTAGTTAGACTTGAAGCAATTAGAATGCTTTTAACTTTTGCATGTTTTAAAGGTTTTAAACTTTTTCAAATGAATGTTAAATCGGCATTTTTAAAAGGATACATAAATGAGGAAGTGTATGTTGAACAACCTCAAGGTTTTGAAAATACCGATTTTCCAAATCATGTTTTCAAGTTGTCAAAAACACTTTATGATCTTAAACAAGCCCCTAGAGCATGATATGAGAGATTAAGCTCTTTTTTAATTGAAAATAATTTTTAAAAGGGGAAGGTTGACACTACATAATTTTTAAAGCATCAAAAGGAATATATTTAGTTGACCATATTTATATTGATGACATTGTTTATGGTGCTACTAATGAAGAATTGTGCAAAGGGTTTGAAGCTCTTATGCAAAAAGAATTTGAGATGAGTCTTGTATGTGAACTTAACTTCTTCCTTAGACTTCAAGTGAAGCAAACAAATGATAAATTTTTTCTAAGCCAAGAAAAGTATACAAAGGAAGTACTCAAGCGATTTGGCATGAACAATTGCTAACCAAGTTCCATACTAATGAGCACATCAACAAAATTGGATAAGGATGAGAATGACAAGCCAATTGATTAAACAAGGTATAAAGGTATAATCGATAGCCTTCTTTATTTAACGGCCTCAAGACCCAATATCATGTTTAGTGTATTTTTATATGCTAGATTTCAATCCACACCTAAGAAAAGTCACTTTGTGGCTGTTAAGCGTATCATGAGATATCTTAAGCACACTAATGATTTAGGCATATGGTATGATAGGAACTCACCTTTTGAACTTCATGCATACACCGATGCAGATTTTGCCGAATGCAAAGTTGATAGAAAAATCACTAGTGGCATGTGTTGCTTTCTTGTTAGTTCAATCATTTCGTGGACTAGTAAGAAACAAAGTTATATAGCCCTCTCTACCTCCGAAGCGAAATATGTAGTGACCGGTAGTTGTTGTGCACAAATTTTATGGGTAAAACAACAATTACTTAACTATGATATACCATGCTCAACAATTCTTATGAAATGTGACAATACTAGTACCATAGAAATGACTAGAAACCTGATTCAACACTCTAGGACAAAACACATTGATTTGAGATATCATTTTATTAGGGATCATGTGACTTAAAAATATTTCTATTGAACATGTCCTACTAAGATTCAACTTGTCGATATCTTTACAAAACCATTAAGTGAAGAATGATTTTGTATGCTTAGAAGAGAATTGGGTATGCTTGATTTGTGATTTCCTACCAATTCAAATTAAGGGTGTCTTGGCTATGAAAATGTCACTTTTTACATGAATCGAACATTACAAATGTGTTGTACAACACATACATATGATTTAATGAGTCAAATGCCATTTTTGCAACCTAAAATTGAAAAGTTTCCTGAAAATTCAGACCAATCGACCGGTTCAGGCAAGCGGATCAGTTCAGGAATTTTTTTGTGTCCGTCAAATATAGCGGTCGACCGGGGGTCAACCACTCTACGCGACTTAAAAGAATCCGATACTGGTTATTTTGTTTTGTTCTTCACATTTTCCTTCCTCACATCACCATATCGGCCTCACAACTTGTTCTCTACGATGATCCCTTCACTTGCGGCATACTTTTTCGTTCTCATCTTTCCCCACAAGATCAAGCTCAAACCTAAGAGCATTTATAAAGTTTTCTTTTTCTTTTTCACTTAATCGTGTTTCTTAGGGTTTCTCTCACTTCTCTCTATCTTTCATATATTCCTAATCAAACAAGTCTCAAGTCTTGATTATTCACTTGTTTTCTTCTCTTAGAGTCTTGATTGTATTTTTTTGATCCCTCTTTTGTCTCTCCAAGTTTTTAAAACCCTAGTTGTCCTTCTCCGCCCACCAAATGTTCGATAGATTTTCAATGAGAACTCTCCCCTCCCTTGACATTGTTCAAATCAAACCATGAGTTCCAAACGCAAAGCCGTTGCTTCCAAGGGTTCCACCCGAGGTGCTCGTAAGCAAAAAGGCCCAAATTCCTCTTCCAATCCTACTCTTGAGGAAGAATTTGATTTGTCTTTCTTCGTAAATTCTACCATTGCATCCAACTACAAAAAGCTCTATGCCTCACGCAAAGTTGTGTCCGACAAAGGATTGGGAATCCCTCAAAATGCCGCAATTGTGAGATCTTTTTGATGACATAGGGTGGCTTCCCCTTCTCGAGATCCATGAATCTATCTATCCTCGTTTGGTGCATCATTTCTATGCCAACATGTCATATTCGACCAATAGAAGCACCATTGATTCGATTGTCCTTGGATCTCCTATTCTTCTCACCCCGCCTAGACTATCTGAGCTTATAGGTGTGCCCACTGCGGGTGATATAGGATTTGTGACATATGTGTGGAACTATCCTATTCCTCTAGATGGAGTTCTTGATGTTGTGTTTGAGGGCAAATGTGATCTCTTTCCGACCATGGGTACACATACGCTTTTGAGTCCAGTTCTTAAGGCCGAACATTATCTTTTGAGTCATATTTTCTTCCCTCGTTCTGGTCATCACACTGATCTCACTTATCAGGATTTGTATCATCTTTATTGTCTTCTGAACCTTGACACTCGTCCCACCAACTTTGGAGCCACCATGATTCAAACTCTAGTCAACATTAAGGACAAGATTCTTCCTACTCATGGTCAGAAGACTAGTCTCTACTTTGGTCAGTTCCTCACTCGCATTTTTCATCTTAGTGGAGTTATCATTCCTAATGAAGAGGTGGTCTTAGAAATGAGCCCCACGGACATTATTGGTGTTGGTACACTAAGTCGCAAGGGCTTGCACTATCGCGATGATGAGTGGATGTATGTAGGCAAGGGCAGAAATGTCGCACTAGACTATGACTCTGAGGAGGAGGCTGAAGATGTGCCCCAGACAGGGGAACCGATGGACACTGATTCGACTACAGGAGCACCTGCTCCTCTCCCACACTTTACACATGCGGACTATGATAGCTTGGTGGCTCGGATGGGCGTCTTCGAGCTCGGACAGCAGAGGATCGAGCATCGCTTGAAGGCTTCTCAGGATCGTCTATTTGCATATCTTCGCTCGACGAGATTTGATACATCTTCATACGATGACGATGCGTTTGCACCAGATGCTTAGGATCTTTTATGTTTTTCCTTCTTCTCTTTGATGATGTCAAAAGGGGGAGAATTTGGACTTTTGGACATGTGTTTATTTGGTTAGAGTTGCTTTTGTATTAGACTTTAGATAGTTCCAAGCCATGACTATGTATTTTGGATTATGCTCTATGGATTATAACCTTAATCATACTCTTGTTATTATGACATCTATGTGAAATTTAAATTATCTTGAGTATGATAAGAAGTGTATTGTCTCCATATTCTTTAAAGTTATTTGTTAATAAATTATGAAATTTGTTTATGCATATATTAAGGGGGAGTTATTTCGAATTATTATTACTTTTGCAAAAAATTAATCACATAATTTTGTCATCATCAAAAAGGGGGAGATTGTTGGTTCAAAGGTTGCACCCCACGTATTTTGATGATAGTAAAAGTATGTGATAAGGTTATTTAATCAAGTATTAAATTGTGCAGCTTATAGGTTGAAAAATAAATGAAAAAGGGAGTTCACAGTCATAGCGGTCGACTGCTCGAGGACAGCGGTCGATCGGTATAAAAAGAACAACAAGATTTCAAGTCGATATAGCGGTCGACCAGTACGCCAAAGCGATCGACCGCTCCATACCATAGAACCAAAGTTTTCTGGAATGAGAAACGGTTGACCGCTTCAGGACACTGGTCGATCGATCTGCTGCCAACAAATAGTTTTTCGTTAGAGCGGTCGACCGGTCCGCCAACGCGGTCGACCGCTGTAGGACACAGAGCTATAATTTGCTTCTGGATGAGGAATGGTCGACCGCTCCAGGACAGTGGTCGACCGGTGAAGCTGCCAACAACTAGTTTCTGTCAGAGTGGTCGACCGCTATAAAGGAGCGGTCGATCGGTGGCGAGCAGAACACTCCAATAGCCATATTCTTTGTGTCCTATCAAAGGGGAAAAGGTGGATAACGACCATATTGAAGACATAAGGCTATATAAGAGCATTTAGGAGGTTGCAACAGTAACAAAGTTGGGGATTTCACATTGTATACTTCCAATATCATCCAAAGATCACTTGGAGCCTAAATTTGCAAATTTCTTCTCCTCTCTAGTTCTTAAGTGAGGTCATACTGTTAAGAGAGATTGAGTGAGAAGTCTTCCTTGTAATCTTGAGAAAGCTCATTGTGAAAAGAGATACGGTCTTGCCTCTTGAGCGGACAAAAAACTAGTGTTGTAAAAGGGTTCTTCTCCCTATTCTAAAAGAAGAGTTGATAGTGAAACTCCGAAGTTTTCAAGGTAAGAGAAGTCGGAGCGGGGACGTAGGCCAAGGAGTTGGGCCGAACCTCATCAACAAATCTTCTTCTCGTGTTTGCATTTCTTTTCTCTCACATTTCTTGTCAATTTGCTTAGTGATAATCTACTTTGTGTTAATTGTCGCGAAAAATTTTCTTTATACCAATTCAACCCCCAACCCCCCTCTTGGTGCCAAGTGATCCTACAATAGGGAGGTTGATGTATTCAATGTTGTGTACAAGGTCTAACTTAGTTTAGCCAGTAAGCTAGTTAGTAAATATCAAAGTAATCTCGAAAAATGACATTGGAAAGCATTAAAAGGATTCTTAAATATCTGAAATGTGCGTACAATTAAAATTGACGTACCAAGCTGATTCGTTTGATATTGTAGGTTACTTAGATGTGAATTTCGGATGGGATATTGATGTGTAAAAATCTACATCAAGCCACTTATTTTTATTAGATTGTGCAATTGTTTCTTGGAGAAACAAGAATGTGTGACTAGACACACACAAAATTAAATAAATTACCTATAGTATAGCCACCACCATGCAGTATGGACACGATATAGTGAAAAGGAAGAAGTGACAATAACATACATGCCTATAAATGACATGTTAAGTGATTCTATCACAAAGGGATGATTCCAACAAGAACATTAAGGAATATTTGTTCAGGTTGAAGTTTCACGGAAAATGAACTTCAAGGATATATTTCCATTTCGCATTACATAGATAATGGGAGAATCGAAGTGGCATGACCACGATGGTCAAGTGGAAGATGTAACATGGATGACCTTTGCGGTCATCAAAGAAGCTGATGAATCGCCCCAAGACGACTGCCACACGAACACCAAAATATTGTGGAAGGAGCAACATGTCGACAAAGCATGAGCAGCGGACGATTGATAGAGAATTGTGTTTATAAAGAGTGGAATGGAACACCTAATGGGAGCCCCAACATTTTTTTTCTTCAGTTTGAATTTCAATAAAATTCCTTGCTCAACCCGAACTTTAGTTGAGAGATTTTTGAGCCGACTTTCATATTTTATCTCTTTCCCTTTTCTAAAAAATTAAAAAAACTTACACTAAAATTTACAAAAAAAATTAATTGCAACATTTATGAAAATTAGGATAGGAATTAAGGAAAGTATGCATTTGACTCATATTCATAGGAAAAGTATTGATACTGCAACAAATGTGGTCATAAGTTTGACAAAAACCCAAAGCTTGAATCCTTGTCCTCAAGTAAAAGTTAGGAAAATTAAGATAGTAAGTAATAATTAGCAAAACATATCTTAATACATGTCTCACCCAAGCAACATTTAAAATGAATTCTTGATGTTTAAAGAATCCTTCACTAGACGAAAATGTTGTTCATTTCCTTACAAGAGGGCAAGCAGTAAGATGTTTTATTTTCCCTCATATATTTTTTCTTTATTCTGTAGGTGAGGAAGATTTTACATTTTATCACAAGTAGACTTTAAAAATTTTGGATTCTGGTGGATTTTGCTTTCATTGCTCTTTTTTTAAAACTAGTTTGAACTTGAAATCTTTTGTGGTAGTGTCACAGGCTGATAGACTTGGGATAAGAACAAATTATTGGATGTAGGATGCGACAAAGAGTGAGATTAAAGAAAAGCTTTCAATCAAAACTGAATTTAACAAACCTGGAAGGCTTTTTAGTCTAACCTTTACCTACTACTCTTTCTTGTCGTAAATGAGTATCTTAATACAACTAAAAAGTATTTTCAAATTCAAAGACCTAAGGAGCAACTTGAGAGGTGTCAATTGACATCCTAGACTTTGATCCTGATATAGAGTTTTTATGTGTTTATATTCTATTTGAGGAAGCTCGCATATATGAGACAATTACAAAAATTAACTATGAGTCTCTAGTGCTTCCTATTTAATGTATGAGAAAACAAGCAAAAACCTAACAAGGAAAGAGTTTCTTTTAAAATGGTTTACAAAGTTAGACCTATCATTCCAATTTAGAGTTTTTTTTGTAAGGTGTCAATTGACTGTCTAGACTTTAAGTCAAATGTAGAGTTCTTATGTTCTATACGGGGAAGCTACATAAGATCATATATAAGAAAGTTACGCACGTTGCCTATGAATCTCTAATTCTTTCTAATTAATGCATGCAATGTTCAAAAATATGAAAAATGTTCTAAATAATATGTAATAAGGAGAATTTGCAAGCATAGTATCTAGCTTTTAAATATACATTTGCACATTGTTTCATATCCTTTTACAGTATAACTCTTATCACCATGCATCATCCGCTTAGTTCTATTAGTCCCTTACATTAATTCCCTATTTTGTCCAAAAGGGAATTTTATACTTCACTTATGTTGTGTTATAGTTTGTTTTCAAATAAATAAATAAGGCACACATGTATGTGCAATTTTAAATCTTGCACCTAGCTAATCGCACTCGAGCAGCTCATGCAAAAAAAGGCAGTGAAAAAATCCTTGAGGAAGAGGGGAGACCCTTTTGAAGGCCACTTTTGTGGGCAACCACCAATCACCTTGGAGAAGGAGAGAAACAACTCTTGGTGGAAAGGGAAGAATTTTTTATATTATTTTTCTATAATGAATGAATATGATTTATATTTTGTGTTTTTAATGAATTTTTAGTAGATAAGTTTTTTCCACAGTTAGTTCAATGCTTAACTTAAGTATTGTGCATAATTGCATTATGTATTCTCTTCTATAGACTAACTAACTTTATGTGCATGATCATAATTGCACTACATATCCTACCCCCCCCACAGCCCCCGCCGCTCCACCACCCACAACACCACCCATGGAACTATTTATGTCTAAATTCAACATAGAATATATAGTAAAGTACACACCCATCACGAAACATGAAATTAGATAATAAGTAACAGGTATCAATATTTAATTAAATTACTTTTATAGCAACAAATGGGTTTACTTCTATACTAGTGTTGTTTAAACATTTGTTTCTCTTGTACATGTTCACCAGTATGCAAGATTATTAACATCTATGTAATCTATTTCGAGAGTGTTTCACTTAGGGCTCCAATCTAGACATCTACTGCATTTTAACTCAGGGCCAAATCACTTTTATCATCTAAGCAAACACTTGTTAGTAGGCCTTTGATCCAAATCTAAGATAACAAATAGGAACAAAAAAGTTCCATTTATTTATTTGCTTCTCAAAATATCATTAGGTTGCAAGGGGCAATTAATATTAACAATTTATAATATGTTATACTTTTGTGCATTGGGAATTGAAGCAGAGGACAAAACACATTTCCGCTCCTAAAGGAGGTTGATAGTTAAAAAACATCATGAGTTTGAAATGCACCGAAATTAGTTTTTATTAGTTTATAATTTTTCTAATTGATTGATTCATTACTCAAGGGTTAAGCTCAATTTATAGGTTCAAGATAAATGAATTAGATAAGACTCCAACTAATTTAAATTACCTATGACCCCTAATTGTTTGTCCTACATCTCTTCAAAAGAATTTGTCCTCAAAGTCAACAACTCGAATTTAGAGGGTCATGTTTCATGACACACAAAGGCATGGTTTTTCTTTCTTCTTTCTCATTTTACTTACGAGGAATATATTGCAAAACATCATAAAGTGTGATTATTTTGTCTTCAACATAAATATTATAAAACTAATACAATGACATTAGATAAGACTTCAATTAATTTAAAATGCATATATCTCCTAACTATTTGTCCTACATTAGTAGTTATTTTTTCTCTTCAAAAGAGTTTGGCTTCAAACTCAAAAAGTCAAATTTGATGGTCATGTTTCATGTCACCCAAAGGTCTTGCATTTTTTTCTCATTTTACTTATGGGTAATAGACTGCAAAGCATTATAGCGCATATATACTATAAAACTAATATAATGATAAGACTTAAACTAACTATTTGTCATGCATCATTTTTTCTCTCTTCAATAATGTTTGGCTTTGAACTCAAAAACTCGAATTCACGGGGCGATGTTTCATGTCAGCTAAAGGTCTTGTCTTCTTCTCATTTTACTAATAGGAAATAAACAACAAAAATTCATAAAGCATGTGCATATAATGATGAATTTGAAACTCAAACTTTTGACACCAATCAAAACTTTATGCCAAATTAAAACATACGAATCAAATCTCATTTCATCACTGAAAACTTGCTTCGATCTTCTCTCTTAAATAAATTTGTTTTCTTTCTATTCAAATAGGATTCGCTCATGGCAACTCTATCTTAATTTGTTCGACCACTTTTTTTATTTAAATATCAAACCCCTTGGATAGATAAAAAGGTATTGGATGAGTATTCTCCTGGTTGTTTGGATCTTCCCAATCATATAGAACTTCAACGGATGGTCTCAACTTTCGAAAAAAAATGTTCTTCACAAGATTGCACATGTTTTAAAGGAGTGTTTGACAATTTGATTGGTAATTTCATTCACTGAAAGTTGAATTTTTTTCTATCGATATCTTAATATCCTCCAACACATCTTGCCTTGCCAAGGCCTTCTTACTTGTTAAAAAATGACACGTTGATATGTTTGTCGTAAGAAATACTCATGTAGGATTTTTTTTCTCATATTCATCTATGATCAAATGGTTTCTTTTAATAACAAAGCTCTCCCTATAAATTTGTTCGCAACCAAGTTGATGCTCTAGGATATACCACAACTCAAAGAAGTAATCAACTTTGGACATCCAATGTAAAAAAGTGTTGGTGTCAAAATAATCAATGATGAAAGTTTTGTCCTTACCTTGTTCTTATCCCCAATACTCTTGTAGCAATCTTCTTATATTCTTCTACAATCAAATAGGGGCATTGATAACAAAGATGCATATTTTTTCATCATTACAAAGCTCTACTAAAAAAATTATTGACAATTAGTTTGACTGGATGATGTTCTTGAATATTCTAGTACATAGATTGTTGGTGTTAAAATAACAATTAAACGATAGACATTTAGTTATCATCTTGTCAAAAAAGAGTAAAGAAATCAAATAATATGAAGAATGATACCTTGATATGATTGTGGTGGCATTCACGTGATTAAATGATTGAAAATATATGTTGTATTTTCACCGTTTCAAAGTTCTCTCTCTAAAGATATTGACGATTAATTAGATTTGTTGATGTTTTAAAATGTCTCTATACTCAAAGATTACATATCAAATGTAAGACATCATTGGTGTTAGAGTAATCAATGAATGGAGGCTTTGTATTTTACTCAAATAAGTTGGTTTTGATAATAATCTCGAAACCGTGTATTTTCTTTCCATCAACACAAAGCTCCACCAAAAAAAACTTTTAGCAACTTATTTGACTGGTTGATGTTTTAAAATAACACTTTAGGTATCCAATGTAAGATATCGTCGATGTTAGTATAATCATTGAATGAAAACTTTATATTTTACCCAAATAACACAAAGGGTAATCCATAATCATATACATTGCTTTTGATGACAAGATCGAAGTCGTAAATTTTTTTTATCATCATTGTCCTTTTTGTCATGATCAACAAGTTGTTTTTTGTAATAAGTGTATTTTGCCAATAAATTTGTTGGGAACTAGTTTTGACATTTTAATTCTTCGATAACTCAATACTAGAATCTTTTCACAATTTATAATTTCTTTTGGAGGTGTGCCAGTCACATCATTTGTTTTCACAAATAATTTATTGTTGTGATAGCCACATCAATCACACACAAGCGAACAATTCTAACTTAAAAAAATTACTGATATAAAAACTAGTAAGTGAAAATAAAAGAAAGTTAATTTATGATACTATCTATATCTTTTTTATGTGTACGAATCTTTTGAAGTTGGACCATTAGATGAGTTGGCTACGGTTAGATTTTATTTTTTGATTTTATGAGGCAAAACTTTCACATCTATATAGTTGCTAATATCTAGCCGTTGCAAACTCATCTAATGACTCATGAAGAGTTGGTGCACGATACACTCAAACAAATAGGGTGTACCAACATTAAATCCATATATATATATATATATATATAATATATATATGTATATGTGTATATGTGTATATGTATGTATGTATGTATGTATGTATGTATGTATGTATGTATGTATGTATGTATGTATGTGAGCTGATTTCATTATAAGATTAATAAATTATTAATGAAAACACATGATATAGCGGCCGCATCAATAAGAAAATTATTAAGTAAATATGTAATGGTGGCCAATTCTGAAATAGTTACGTTACAAAATAAAGTTAAGGTACCAACTCGGATTCATAAGTAAAGTCGGGGTACCATCTAATTAGTGAGCTTGAGACATCCCCTGCTAAAGCGGACCATGCACAAAATATTCACCTAGAAAAATTGTCTTTAGATATCCAAGGAAATAGAGGAATCAAGGAAATTACTAGTAGGAGAGGAAAAAATTAAAAGATAAAATGTGCCGAAAGATGGAAAAGAAATTAATGGAAGTAAACAAATGTAAAATCATATCAACATAAGTCTATGCCGGGAATCAAAAAGTAAATTCTCGCAATTCAGTTTGGCAAGTCAAAAATTAATAATAATTCAACCGTTCCACAAAAAATTGATAAAATGATTTATAATATTGCAAATATGAGTGCACAATATATCGGAGAATCTGGATAAAGTTTTGAATAGAACTTTTTATTAAATTTTTACTAACAAATGTATTGGCTTTTCCAATATTGGTAAAAAAATAACAAGTAGGTTGTTGTGGTACGTAAAATAAAAGTTTTGTTATTTCATTCTCTAGAATTATTTTTTCTTTATCTACTTTTCACATAATGGAAGGGAATAAAAAAAAGGGTTATTTCCATTCCCCCTCTTTCATATATACTCCTAAACTAGAATGTGGCAAAAGTAGATTTAAACTTTCTCAATTGATCAGTTTCATCAACAAGTCTGATTTTTTATTTTCTTAAATTATTTTGATTTATTAAATGACTATTTTGCCATTTTCTATAAAAAAAACTCTTTTCTATCTTGTCTCTCCTCACTCTCTCCATCGTCTTTGAACCTCTTCTCGAGCACTACCTCCCTCCGGCGCTCTCCCTTCGTCGTCTCTCGCCTACTCAAGCGATCACCTACCAAAGCAAGCGAGCCCTCACCTGCCCAGCAGGCGATTGCCTGCCCAGGCGAGGGCTCGCTTGTGGAAGAGAGACGGCGGAGGGAGAGGAGTGGAGAGAATTTTAATTTTTTATTGAAAATGGCAAAATACACATTTAATAAATTAAAAAAATTTTAAAAAATAAAAAAATAGACTTGTGGGTGACACCGAAAAAGTATCTCTAAAATTTCGCGATAGTTCAAAGGAGAAAATAAAAAATAATCCTAAAATGCAAATAGAGGGAAATAAAATCATAATGAAACATAAATAAAGAATAAAATAAAAAAATAAGTAGAAGATAGAAGAGTCAAATTCTAAATAAACAAATTCAAACTCAAAAAATGGATACAAATTTATGAGTGCCGCTTAGTATTAATATTAATAATGAATCTGAAAAAGTATCTTAAAGGGTGAAATTTAAATATTTGAACCATCTCAAAGTAATTTCTTAAATGAGAAATATCAAGTTATGAACGACAACCTATTGAATTTAAAGAAGTGATTAATAACAAAAGTTTTTCAAAAAAAAATAGTAGAGGGTTGAGTCTAAGAAATAATTCTTCTGAAAAAAAATTTAAAGAAATTTGAAAAAAATACACAATAAGAAACAGTTATCTCAACCGTTAATACAAAAATTTAGAGAGGTAATATGTCAGAGAAATTTAGAGAAGTGATTAATACAAAAGTTTTTCAAAAAACAAATTAGTAGAGGTTGAGTCTAAGAAATATTTCTTCCGAAAAAAAAAGAATTTTAAAGAAGTCTGAAAAGAATACACAATAAGAAACAGTTATCTCAACCATTAATACAAAAGTTTAGAGAAGTAATATGTCTGAGAAATTTAGAGTTATTACAAAAATTTTCATAAAAATTTGGAAGAGGGTCGAGTCTAAAGAAATATTCCAACCGAAAAAAAAAGAATTTCAAAGACGTGAACACACAATAAAAAACCATCATTTTACAGTCTAATCTTTTAAAAATAAAACAAAGAATAGGTTAAGTATATATGTCATAAAGTTATAGAAAAGTGATTGTTACAAAAGTTTTTACTAAAAATTTAGAGTCAAAGAAACATTCCAACCTAAAAAAAGAAGGCAGAGAACACAACAAAAAACAATTATTTCGTATATTAATAATTGTTTATTTCACTATACTCATTTGTGCATCGATCGTTAGCTATGTTTTTATATGTATTTTTTTTACTCATTTAACAATATCGATGAGCATCATTTAAGAATATTCTCAGTGCCAAAAGAATCTTAAATTTGAGTAACAAAAGTACCACCAAATTAAAAAAAAAAGCACACTACATTTAAGAAAGCAACCTCAATACTCAACCTTAAATCATCAAAAAAAGCAAGCTTCATCTCTACCAAAAAATCTTAATACTCAAAATAAAAAAAAGCCATCAAAATGAAAAGAAAAATACAAAAGTTGCACTATAATAATAATAATAATAATAATAATAATAATAATAATAATAATAACCTCTGAGCAAATTCATTACGATTTGAATTTAAGGGAGACAAGAGCCCGGCGGGTTCTCCCTCCAATTTAACGGAAAACAAAAGTACATATTACACAAATGATGGATGGTGAAACAAATGATAAAAAAAAATCAACCCCTGCATACGCCTGTGGGATCAGCATTTTGAACAATCCATGGATGTTCAAGTAGCTTGTGAAGTGGAAGCCGTTTTGAAGAATCCTTGACAAGCATCTGGACGAGGTTCAGTCTAAAGGTTAAGTACATTAAATAAATTTTCAAGCTCTTAAAGTAAAAAAGATTACTAGACAACCTGACTAATGAGATCCTTTGCAGCAGGTGAGATTATTGGTTTTGGAGGAAACTTAAGATCAACCTTTGTTATCCTGCATCCAAAAGTCAAAAAGATTGATTAGGTGGAATCTTACGCATTCAGAAGAACAAAAAAGCAATACAATCTTTAGAGCAATACAAAGACATTTATACAAATAAAACTGACAACTGACCTTCTATATGTATCTGAATGCTCCTTGGCCTCAAATGGCGGTACCCCGTATAGGAATTCATAACACAAGACTCCCAAGCTCCAAATATCTACATTGGCGTCATGTTCAACGCTTTCCACTACAATAACGAAATTGACGCACGTAAATGAATATGGAATGCATGTTGGAAAATGATATAAAAGGAAACATCATTTAACACTTACCCATTTCAGGTGGAAGGTAATCCAAAGTTCCACACATTGTCCTCCTGCGATTAAAAGTGTGAACCGACCAACCGAAATCTGCAATTTTCAGCTCGCCCTAAACAATATAATTGCATGAGGATCTAAAATGATACTCCACATTAGGTAATAAAACCATCACACGAGATTAATACCTGAACTCCAATCAAAAGATTCTCTGGTTTGATGTCTCTGTGGATAACATGCTTTCCATGTATGTATATCAATGCTCGTGCTAAAGATGCAATATACTTTTGAGGAAAAACAAATATCCCAATTAGCAAAACATTATTTTGAGAAAACAAATTAAAAAGAAAAGCACACTAAATTAACATGAACAACAATTTCTTTACTGTTTAATCTAGTAAGTCTAACTATGAATTCACACATCACTTGTCGATGTAGATGAATGAAATAGAATATGTCGATCAGATAAGTAAATTTAAACATGCTATATATAACTCAAATAACAGAACGCCTTGGACAGGCAAACTTGCACTTTTGCAGTTCCTTTCACCTTTTGGTGCATATTCTAGTATCAAATAGTATAACATTTTTTAGGCAAAATAAGTATCAAAATCAGTATAACATTAACAAGAATGTGTTTAATCTATTAAGTCTAAATATGAATTCACACATTGCTTGTCGGTGTAAGATGAATGAAATAGAATATGCCAACCACAAATCCAAAATATGTCACAATCAGGTAACTTCAAGGTTTGATAACTCCATGGAAAAGGTAGGGAAATAAGTAAATTTAAGCATGCTATATATAACTTACAGTAGCAGAACGTCTTTCACTGAAGTACTTGCACTTCTGCAGTTCCTTATATAGTTCACCTTTTGGTGCATATTCTAGTATCAAATAAACACGAGTCTGCACAAAACAATAGGTTAAGTGAAATATCATAAATGATATATAAAAATGAAGAAACATATTTGAAGAAAGTGGACCTGATCGTAGAAGTAACCATACAGACGTAGTATGTTTGAATGCCGTAGGTGGCTCTGAATTTCTACTTCACGCCTCAGCTGATGCTCTACTTGAGATTGTTTTAGTTGGCTTTTGAAAAGAACTTTAAGAGCCACAATATGATTGCTCTATTTGCAACAAAAAACATAGAATTAATACTAATATCAAGGAAAGGAAGAGAAGACATGTTATGAACATGAACAACTTGACAGCATGCAATGCTGCAAGCAAAAGCAAAAGCAAAAGTAGGTATGCAACTAGAATAATAATTCTCAAATTATTTAACACATTTTCTTCTAAACAATGCTTGAACACAATTATGAAAAAAATTTAAGTAAAATGCACACCAAATCATTGACAGCTGCCACACCCAAATTAGCTTCTTTGTAAAGTTCAGAATATAAGTAACACCACAAGCACATGCAGTTTTACCCTCTTTTCTCTGGCCAAATATACATGACCAAATTTCCCTCTTCCAAGGGGTTTTCCGATTTCAAAATCATTTAGAGTCCACCGCTTTTCTGCTGCCATTAAAGCCTTTGCCGGAGACTGCAATGTAAACAAATGAGACACAAAAATTAAACAAAATCTTCAATTTTCTTCTGAAAATTTGATCCACTAGTAACACTAGGAATTCGCAATAAACTTTTATATAGTGATAAAAAAAGATTCAAAGGGTGGAGGTAGGCTCCATTACCATGACATAACTTTCAAGAACATACAAAAGAAATTAACTGGAAACAAATTTTCTTGAATGTATTATAAAAACAACATTTGCAAGCAAAATACAACACATCAAATAAAATGTTTAAAACCCTTAAGCCTTTGCAAGAGACAGCAACGTAAACAAATGAGACAGAAGAGCTCAACAAAATCTGCAATTTTGTTCTCAAAATTATGATTTCACCAGCAACAATAGGAAAATTTGGTCAATCATCCAGGAGATATTTCCATAAAACTAGAAAACATCAAAGCTACAAAAAAATCATAAAACTATTGCAAAACCCTAGAAATCGCGAATGGGGGAAACACTGTTTAAGAATATAAACGAATCAGGAAAATGTACACGAAACGAATGGAGGAAACACTATCTATCTGAAATTAAAATAAAATCTAAATGGATGGGGGAAACAGTGTATTCAAGAATCGCTATAGATCGATCCAACTCGAATATGCAAGAAAAAAACGACGGTAATAAGATCCCGACGATTGAAATTAGGGCATCATAGAAAGTTTAGAGAGATCCCGTCGGCTTACCTTCTCTTCTTGCTGCGTATCCTGGGCGACCGTCATGGCGAGATCTGAGGAGAGCTGGAGAGAGAGAGAGAGAGAGAGAGAGAGAGAGAGAGAGAGAGAGTGCAGCGGAGACCTGGACGTTTTGGAATTTGGGGCAAACGGAAGGAAGAAGGTTATGAAGAGACCGCTCGCAAAGCAACGGTCGGATCCTGGGCACATGGGCCCCCAACACGGGAAAATATTTTAATTTTTTTTATGACGTTTGAATTTGAGGGGAGCGTCTGCACCCGTAATATTTTGAAGGATTATTTTCTACGGGCATGTTTGAAATGAGAATTTAATGTTATTAAATTAGAAACTAAATCTGTAAGAATAATAATATTTCTTCAGTAATTCTAGTTCGAGAAATTAGAAGATGTTTAATTGTAATAATAATAATAATAATAATAATAATAATAATAATAATAATAATAATAATAATAATAATATCGTCATGTTCCCGTGCAGGCACTAAAATTCCTAATAAATATATAGTCACGTCTTCACATTTGCTCTGATGGTTAATGATGTTGCTTGGATTTGAAAGATAAGACCTCGAAATCTGGATCAATGTCTTATTTTTTTATTTTTTAACATTTTATTTAACATTAATTTATGCTTAATATTTGACTTATTTTTTATATAATCAATTGATCATCTCTCTTTTAATCAAGTATTACATTTTGATTGTGTTTGACAACTAAAAAATTAGAGTTTAGATTAGAGTTTAAAGGTTTGACTTGGTCAAACCGCTATTTTCTTTAGAATAAAGTGTTTGGTAAATTATTTTATAGGTTAGCGGTTAGCGGTTGAGTGGTATGCTATTTTTATTAACGTTTAGCGGATAAAAAATAGAGGTTGAACTTTTATACCCAATTTACGCCTTCTTTCTTATTAGAACTTCTATTAGAGTTTGAGCTATGTAGTAACCATAAATATTTGTCTGTATTAAATATTATTGATATTAATACATACATTTTTAATTTAAATTTTGTATTTATGCATGTAGATTTATTTAAAAAGATTATTTCAAATTAATTATCATAAATCACATAAAAAGTTTTTAAAAATTACATAATATTATAAATCAAATGATTTATACTATTAATGTATTAAGTCTATTTATGTCATTTTATAATTATCAATTATTTTTACCACCATATTTATCAAACACTTTTTTATTATCAATTTAACGAACCGCTAAATATTAACCGCTAATAATTAACCGCTATCCGCTAAATAAACCTCTATCCGCTCTTAAACTGCTATCCGCTTATTAATCCGTTATTGATGTCAAACACAGTCTTTATTATGTCATATGTTTTCATTTTAATTTTAATCATTTAGTTCTACATTACTTATTCAATTTATTTTTATTTAATTAACTTTAAAACTTAAGCCATGTACAATATTATATATGTTGTTTAATTTCCTAGTATTTATATATGAATTAAAATGTTGTTTAATTTCCTAATATTTATATATGAATATATACGAATTAATTGTGCAACTATTTATATTAAGGGCATGTTTGGATACCTTCATATTCTATGGAAAAAGCTCATTCCAATGGTTTATTTTCTATGATTGAAAATTTATCAAAATAGCTGTTTGGAATTAGAGTGTTTTCAATGAAAAAAAATGAGCTTGGAGTGTTGTTTTTTNTATGGAAAAAGCTCATTCCAATGGTTTATTTTCTATGATTGAAAATTTATCAAAATAGCTGTTTGGAATTAGAGTGTTTTCAATGAAAAAAAATGAGCTTGGAGTGTTGTTTTTTTCCTTTCTTATTGTCTCTTTTATTGCTCCTCACCTCCTTCCATATTTAATGGTGTATGCGATATTTGATCTTTTGACCATATATATAACTGTCATATTTAATATATTTGAATTTGAATTTGATCATTTGAATTTTATTTAATCTTATTTTGAGTCTACATTTATGTTGACAAATTATCATTCATTAGTCAATCTAAACGGTAGTATGAATATATTTCAATGAAAAATAATATGTAAAGAAAAAAATTTAGAAAATGTAATCCTATGAAAATTTTTCAACCCATATTTTTTTTCCATTATGATCCAAACAGGGCCTAACATCTTAACATAATAAAATATTATGTTTATTATTCTACATATTATTTAAGACTTTAAATTTTTTTATTGAGCCATAGAATTGAATATAAAATATTTTTTTGTAGTTAACTATAGAGGAAAACATTATAGAAAAAATCAACTAGGAAAAAAAAATTAAGAAGCATAGTAAATGGACATGAAATTTAATTTATTAATCTTCCACCTGATCTTAGAAAAAATAGATATAACATATGTACTTATGAAATTATTTTAATATAAAAATAGTTTCCTAAAAAAATTAACTCTAAAAACTAGTTTCATTTTTTTAATTAGTAAATATAAATGGTGAACCCACTCAAAAAATTCTTGCCTCTGCCCCTGAGTATCGTACTTTATTATGTTGTTTTACACAGTTTTTATACAATATATAATAATCATATATAATATATGCATGCGTATAAAATTTAAATTAAATAATATGAAAATAATAAAGGATAATTGTAAAATATTATTAGTGATGTGTGTTAAAATATATAATAACTAAACAGTCATAATCACAAAATAATTAATACAAAAATATATGAAAATAATGTAGAATAACTCTAAAAAGCATAAAAGATATACTTATAATAATATAATAATACAAGTTTTATTATGATAATATATAAAAATTATATATATATATACTCTTTAGTTTTATTTTTAATAATGTAACTAATAATATTTTAAAAAATAAAACTAAATCTACTAATAAAAATTTCGTGATTTAAAAAATAAAAAAAGAAAAAAATGTTTGTTTACCCTAATTCCTGCTGATAACAAGACCTAATAGGTTCTATTTGGTGCAAGAATAAGAATGAAGAAAATTAAGGAGAATATTTTTTTTATTCTTGTAAAAAGAATAAAGGTGAAATATTCTTGTAGTGTTATTTTTGTAATGTGTTTGGTTGATTTATTAGTACTCTAATTATTAAAATAAATAGTATTTAATTGAAATAAATATAAGAGAAAAATATAATAATAAAAATAATATGATTAAATTTTAATTTCATATTTATCTAAATTATTAACTACCTAATTTAATAAAATAACCATACTAATACAATGATTAATATTGAGTTGAATAAATAAATAATTTTAGAAAAATGAGAAAATATTAATGCTAAGATATTTTTTAACGATACAAATAAATATATTTCTAATAATGTATAATTATACTTTATTTATTTTTTATAGTAATTAACTACTAATTGGTTATGATATTTTATAGTAATTAACTAATATTTGCAATCATTATTAATATTTCACATGATTCTATATTTAATGACAAATTATTACCCACTAGTTATGATATTAGAATGATTAATTAATACTTAAAGTTGTATACTTAAATATTTGTATCTTCGTATTTTATATAATTTATGTATTAGTGTTACCTTTTTGAGCACTATTTAATAATTTCTAAAGCCAATTAAATGTTAAAATATTTCTAATAATTCAAAACATTATCCAATAATGTATAGTTAGTAAACTTTGTTTTATTTTAATAAAAATATAAATTATTAGATAATTCTGATTAGTATAATAATTAACTAATATTTATAATCACTACTTAGTATTTTCCACTGTTCTATTCTTAATAATATATTATTATTATCATCTTCAAAAAATTAATATACTACTACCTAATAATTATTTTAATATAATAATTAATTAATACTTAGATGTAAATATGTAAATACTTATATATATTATTTTTCTTGCCATTATGTATATCGTTACACTATGTCAAAACCTAATCTTCGCCAAAACTTAATTAATATAGTCGACCGTACGTTTATTAGTATAGAAAATATAAAAAAACTGATTAAGAAAGAATAGCCAAATTATCCGAACAATATAAATGTTCTTTCCATTGGAAAGAATGTTTTGTTTTCATGTTCAGAACAAATATTAGTGATTTCTCACATTTCAATATAGTTTGAGTAGAATAATTTATTCTTATGCATTTTTAAGGATGTTTGGATGAAGAAGTAAGAATAAAAGTTTATTCTTGTGATTGTTCTCATACCAAACAAGCTCATAGGTCATGTTTGGTACAAGAATAAGGGTGATGAAAATTAGGAAGAATATTCATTTTTTGTTCTTGTGAAAAGAATAAAGGTGAAATATTTTTGTGGTGTTGTTCTAGTAAGGTGTTTGGATGAATTAGTTGGTATTATAATAATTAAAATTAGGGTTATTTTAATTTTCCCTCCTCGAACTATTACGAAATTTTAGATCTACCTCTAAATTATAAAATTGGATAGAAGTAGATCTAAACTTTTTTTGATTGACCAATTTCATCCACTAATTTTATTTTCTATTTTTACACATTATTTTAATTTATTGAATTATTATTTTATCCTTCCTTTTAAAAAAAGACTCTCTATCTCCTCTCCTCTCTCTCTCACTCCCCGTCTGCGCATGCATGGAGCCCATACGCAGACGAGCAGGAAACTTGCCTGCACGGCGAGCGTCAAGGGAGAGAGAGATCGAAGAGATAGAGAGAGACAAAAGAGAGTGAGAGAGGAGAGAGAAAGAGTCATGAGAGTATTTTTTTTAGTTCGAAGGGTAAAATAGTTTTAATAAATAAAAATAATTTGAGTAAATTCAATACTATTTTATTGGATGAAATTGTCCAAAAAAATGTTTAGACCTACTTCTGTCCAAAAAAAAAATGATAGAATTTTTGTGATAGTTTGATGGAGGAAAAATTGAAATAACTCAAATTAAATAGTTTTTTATTGAAATGAGAAAAATAAATTTAATATTTTATTATATATTATTTTATTAAATATAATGTGGGATTTATAGAAATGATTAATTATAATTAATTCATATAATTTTAGTTATTAATTATGTAACGATCAAACTATTAGAACTAATTCTAATTATATAAATTAACAAATAATTAGCTTTTGTTTTGTTTATAATAAAATATTAACGACTAAATACTTATAATATTATAGTAATTAACTAATACTTGCAAAGACTAGTTAATATTTATCACCATTCTATTTTTAATAATATATTATTACCTAATAATTAATTAAATTCTTAATTATTAATATATTTTCATCTATAACGTCACATTTTTGTGCAACATTTATAAGATGTTAAAAAAATTAAATTTAACAAATAATTATTCTTTATTTTATTTATATTAAATAATAACTGTTAAATAATTATAGCATTATAGTAATTAGCTAATACTTGCAAAGACTAGTTAATATTTTTCTCCATTCTATTTTTAATAATATATTATTACTAATAATTTAATTAAATGCTTAATTATTAATATTTATGAAATTATATTTATTTATTTTTCATCTATAAATTAAGATTTTTGTGCAAAATTTATAAGGTGCTAAAAATTTAATTAATTATAATTAACCATATAATTATGAATATAAAAGGATTTAATAAAGCAAGTTAAGACAAGGTAAAAAAATGAAAGAAAAAAGTTCTTGCCATTAGCAAGAACAATTTGTTCTTATTTTATGATTAAAAATAGGTGGCTTTGGAAGAGGTTGGAATAAGATCGTTCCATTGCTGTTTGAATGCAAATGTTGGAATAAAAAGATTGTTCTTCTTTTATTCCTATGCGAAACAAGCTCATATAGGTTCTGTTTGATACGAGAATAAAGCTAGTTATAGCACCTTAATCCATTTTATTCTCATGAACATTGCCAAATGAGAGCGGGAATAAGAATATAGAGGAGACAAATCAATAAATGATGTTGAGCGCCTTAGAAAATGTAAAAATGAGAACAACTTGCTCCTGCTGCAAATAGGAATAAGTTGTTCCTTCTATTTTTCTTTTAATTTCATTTTTTTAAATAGTTAAAAAAAAGCTTAACTCAAAATTATAAATTAATTATTTTAGATTAATAAAAATTTTAATTATTTATAATATAATTGATTATATATTTTTAAATATATAATTAAGATGATTTTATAATTATTCTTCGCTAGTTTCATATTATTTAATTTATTAACATCGGATTAGAGTGTATAATGATAAATAATTACATATCATATATATATATATATATATATATTAATCTAATTACATATTATATAAAATTATAAGAGTAATAAATAATATATATTAATTATATCTATAAAGTGTCATTTTTATAATTATTTTAATAAATTTATGAATTTAATTATTTTTATTCTTATTTTACCAAACACCTATCTAAAATTTCTTAATTCTAACAAAGAAATTATACAAAATTATTGTTATTCTAATACACACTATTCTTAATTGAAAAATATGAAATTTTTGAACCAAACATAGCCATAATTGATGCCATCCGCGTCAAGATCGCATCTTGGCTACAATTGTCACCCTACTATCAATGGGAGATCGATATCTTCTATCAAAATAACTTCGGACCCTCCAACATCTCCAATGCTACCAAGGCGTATTGCTATGACCAAGTGTACCTTCATACTACAACGCCCACTCGGTAGAGTTCAAGAGAGATAAGATAGTTTTGTCAGTAAAAATAAAAGGGACTAAGGAACCTGTGGAGCTAATTAATGTATGGAGCACCGCATATCTCTAGATCAACTATGCTCTTTCAATCCGCTCGTGAGCACTTTAACAGGTGGAATCGGTTTAGCTGAACCAGTTTATTAAATTGGTATGAAACACCGATTCATTTAGTTTTAGGGCATATGATTTATTTATCTTTTTGCTCATTTTTTTTCAAGCCGCCATTGCACGATCTCTATTCCCCTTCACGAGGATATGGACGCTCGCCCTCTCCTCTTGATGTCGCAAACACCTCTGAGGCTTTGACCCTCTCATCCTCGACATCGCTTCGTTCTCGCTCTCTCCCCTTCACCAATGCCAACCTTGGAACACCGGTGTTTCACTTGTGGTGTATGACCAGATCTAGTCTCACGTTGTCTCCTATTGCTGCCAAGTAGAATCCAGCACTACTCCCATGTCGTGCAGCCAGAGATATTGAATGATTCTTTCCCCTTCAGCGCTCCTCATGCGGAGTTCCATGCACCTTCTCCATCAACAACAAGACTTTCAAAACCCAAATCTAGGTCAGCCAAGAAAGGTAATAACTTGTTTTCTCTCCATCGATCAATCCATTCATTCATTATTCTGATATTTGTGTTTGCTTCAATTTAACCCTACTAATCTCTTCTCTTGAAAATGAAAAAAAAACAATGTTGAATCTAGGATCCAGAGAGTGTTTTGATGATCACAAATTTGTAAGTGAACTTAGTCTGTATTGATGAACTTGTTGAGCTGATTTTTGTAACAGGATATGTCAAGTTCAGTAGTTGATAGGTCGACCAAAGTTGAAGGAATGGACGACCTGTGCAAACGTAAGATATATCAGAAAAACTACATGTGTGCAGTGGGTGTCCTAAGCATATGAAACAGTCGACCAACATTAGAGGAAGAATAAATGTGAAGAGGAGTAGAAGCATGAAGGAGAATATATGA
>LTAE01005401.1:10711-28624 GCA_001647135.1 Pontederia paniculata
GGCGCTCGCGGCGGTGCTGATCGTGAACAGCCTCGACAGGTTCGGAGGGTTGCCGAGGAGCCGAGTGCGTTGCTACGCCATCGCGCCGGCCCGGTGCATGTCCTTGAACCTGGCCGTGAAGTATGCGGACGTGATCAACTCGGTTGTTCTACAGGCAAGTAACATATATGACATATCATGTAGATATAATATAAATTTTCACATTAATTTAAGTTTGGTTAGCAGTGGATAATTTTGAGGTCTAGCTTTCGAGAAAAGGTCAGAATATTTTTGTGTCAAGAAGTTTGCTTGTGGAGGAGGTTATATATCTCATACACTTGAACAAATTGTTTTTTGAAAATTATGATTGTTGACTAAGGGAAGTCAAGATCTTCATACATCATCAGCTGAAGATCCAAAGGAGGATCAATCCGCCAAAAAACATCATATAATGAATGTCCGCCAACATTGGTCAAAAAATCCGCAGCAAAGTTTATTTATAAGGAATCCATTTCATAATATTCATTTGATAATGATACCTCTTATTTAATTACAGATGAGACGAAAAATATTTTTTATCACATTTAGAATTATAGCATTTATATATGTACGAAAAAAATTTCGTTGAAAACTTTATTCATTAATGACATAATTTGTTCGACTCGAAGCCTCAAACTATGATGACAATGAGAATAATACCACAAATAATAAATTTATATAATAAAGCTAGGTTGTACCCTAGCAATTTAATTAATGAATGAATAATAAATTGGCTAATTAACAATAATTTGATTTACTATTAAAATAATGGTCGAATTTATTGACAATAATAAATTAACTTGTATATAATCTTATATATATTAGAGATAATTTAGTTTTTATAAAGATTTTTTAAAAAAACAAATTGTGTTTTTTTTTTCTCTGTGTGATTTTTCTTTAGTCTGATATTCGAAAAAAATATTTGTTATATAAGACCTTTTCTAGTGAACAACAACTTTACGATGATTTCCTTCTTCCAAGGGCTTATTGGGTTGCTGTGTAAAATGCTTATTTTTGGCGATGTTTCTTGGCTTAGTTAGTATTGAGATCTGAGTTTTCAACTTTCAGGATGATTTCCTACCAAGAACACCAACACCACTGCAACATATTTTTGGATCAATCTTTTGGTAAATCACCATTTTCCTTACCTCTAATACTGTAAGAGAGCTTTCTAGTCTTTCATTCATCGCCAATCTTTTTCTCTCTTGGCCCTTTTGTACAGTAGACCAATTTAGAGATTCCTCATTGATGACATTTTTTTTTTCTTGTGCAGCTTGCCTTGCTTGTTACTTCTGTTCTGCATGAGAGATACATTTATACCAGAAGGCAAAAAACTCAAGGATCCAAGAAGGCTTTATGCTCCGGGTCGCATGTATTACATTGTTGAGAGGAAGTCTTGCAGGTAGGTGACATTTTTTTATGAAGTGTGCATGGCTTTCTATCTGAATTCTTGAGAACAATTTTTGTGGTATGTTGTCTGTAAGTTGGCTTGATTAATCTCAAGCCTTAACATTCTTTTAGATTGCTTGCTTAAAATGATAAACTTGGCAAATGAGGATTAACCATCTGAAATGCTAAACTACATCAGCTAAAATAGATGTTTGAGTAATTCTGCCTTTGATCAACTTATTAGACTGCAATTATATATATATATGCAGATGTGGAAGATTCCCTCCTGAGGTTAGAACTGAAATTCCAGTTCAAGGAAGATTCGAGCATATCGTGTTATCATGCAATTCCATCTTCGATCACGGAATTATTTGGATGGAGAAGGAAGCTCAGAAGGCTATGGAAGTAAGTCGATGTATAAGATCTACATTGCAGTCATAATGAATTAGCTTATGCTCCATACTGTGTATGTAGTCCCTTTAATTTTGTGAAGTGAGTACGTTGAAGTTTAGATGCCAGTTAATTGCTAAGCAGAATGATAACAGCCTATGCCACACAAGAATTGACAAAGTTCAACTAAGATTTATACTTCTTTTCATGTGTATGCTTTAAGAACTCAAGCATTCTTTTGAATTCTCACAGATAATGAGTGAAAAAGGCGATGCGATGGCTCCGCCGATGCGACAGAGGATGGAATACAAGGGTGCACTTGAAAGAACAATGAACTTAATAAGCATGCCAAGTCCTGCTGCTCCTGCAAAAGTACTGGTATCAGAACAACAATTTGGCTCCTGGTCCCCTGAAGCCTATGATAATTTGACGTCGCCTTCATCATCAAGTGATGCATCATCTAATGAAAACACAGATTGGGATGATATTCTCCAGAAGCTCTTTGATACGGATGAAACAGGAAATGTGCTTTTGAATTCAGACATAAGAGAAGGATACTGTTTTTAGCACCAGTAGAACATCTTGTTATGTTCAGTAATGGTGAGTTCTAGACATCATTCTTTCATGTACATAGGACTTGTACATATGCATTGTTCATTTTTTTGTCGGCAAACAAAGGATGTGAAACTAATTTTGCAAGGTTCACATTCAATTAGGTCCCTTGTCTTGATTGAGTTGTCCAAAGTCCACATTTATGGATGCAATGTTTGTAGTTAGGTGAGTTTAGAGAGTGATTATGGTTGTTGTCAATCATGTTGATCAGGATGTAAATTACCCCAAAAGTAATTGGGGATTTATTTTAGAGTTACATCATTTTTTTATTTCTTAATTCATTGTAGTAGGTCATGATTTCTTTTGTCATATTAAAAATGCCTAAGTTATCCAACTTGTTTTTTTTGCAAATAAAAAGAAGAAAAATACTTTAGTTTGGTTTGCTCTTATTTAATATTTGGAAACAGAGCTCTGCTTGAGAATAAAGTTGAATAGTTCTCCAATTTTGCTTTTCTTTTTGTTTTCAACATTTCCCCTATATTTTCTTCTCTTCTAAACTCCTTTTCAGTTTATTTTAATTTTAAATCTGATTATCTTTATTGCTAACCAAGATTCATTCTTTTATTGTAAAAATTTATCACTTGGTATCTACAAATATTTTAAATAAAGAAATGCTCAATTAATATTAACTTTCACGATAAACATTTGAGTTAACATTGACTTCCACAAGATATGTAAAATATATATTATAGAAAGGCCATGCTTTTATCCCATTTCGAAATAAATTAGATAAATACAAATTCCCAATATTTATTATGTATGATCTTTAGTGCACTCAAAGTAATTATTACACAAATTATCTGAAACAAAAAACAGCAGATTTTGTTTAAAAGAAAATTTAATGTTTTTCGTCATACCAGTTAACTAAATCGGAAAAAATGTTTATAATAACAATTAAAGTTATTATTTATATATTTGAACGATTTTTATGAGGGAGATTGACAATAATTTAGAAGGAAAGTATGACTGAAAAAAGGCAACACGATCCATAGAAAAGGAAAGACTAAGAATGACTATTTACTAATAATTTGAAAGGTAAAAGTCAGTAAACGCACGATTATTTCTTTTACTACATTTCCCCTTTTTAAAGACATTAAGAGCATGTTTGGATGAAAAAAAAAAGCTCATTTCAATAATTTATTTTTTTTATAAATGAAAATTTATTAAAATAACTGTTTGGATATTAAAAATAAAGAGATATTACCCATAGAAATTAGAGTATTTTCAATAAAAAAAATGAGCATGGATGTTATTTTTTTTCTTTCTTATTGTCTCTTTTATTGCTGCTCATCTCCTTCCATATTTGACGGTCTATGCAATATTTAATCTTTTGATCATATATATAACTGTCATATTTGATTATATTTAAATTTGAATTTGATCATTTAAATTTTATTTGATCTTATTTTGAATCTACATTTATGTTGAAAAATTATCATTCATTAGTCAATCCAAATGATAGTACGAATATATTTCAATGAAAAATAATATGTAAAGAAAAAAATTTTAAAAAATATAATCGTATGAAAAATTTTTAACCTATGTTTTATTTCCATTATGATCTAAATAGGGCCTAAGTATTTTGCAGCAAGAATGAAAAAAAAAATGAAGTTGTCGAAAGAGCATATCAAACGTATATATAAGATATTTTTAGTGTAATACTTTTTTAATATAGTGTGTAACACATTAAAAAATAATTTTAAATAAAATTGATCATTATTAATTTATATAATAATAAAAAATATAATTATTTTTTATACAAGTGCGCTACATATTTTTTTTATATTAAATTTATGAATTAAGTATAATTTTTATACTTTTATATTCATCTCTACTTATATTAAAAAAATAAATATAATGAGAATAAAGGAATCATCACACACTTTTCAAGATATCGAGTTTAATTGTTAGAACACTTGTATATACTAGTTTAATTATATTATATATACGTGTCTGATTTTTAATGAGAAGATAAATCGACAAAGTTAAAAAGATGCATTTAAAATGAAAATGTGCACGTGAAGGCCAGTGCCTTCCACTATTTCATATAGATCATGTTTTCATTTAGATTCGTCGATCTACATATTATGAATATATAATAGTTGAACGAATAATATAAAAATAAATTTTAATTAAAATAGCTTTTCAAAATTTAAATTCAAAATCATTAACTTTGATTTTTCCGAAGCACCCTATTTTACTAATTAAATATGTTAACTAATTTTAATTTATATTTCCCATTCGCAAGTCTTTTAGTTAGTTTTTTTATGTTTGTTCCTATTATTTAATTAATATTGTTCATTGTGGCATTTGAAAACTTTTAAAATCCCCCCCCCCCACACATCACTCCCTGTGTCGGTGACCTCTGCCTCACGCACGCACTCCCAAGTCCCAACTGTACGGAAATAACAAAAATACTTTTTTATTTGTAAAAAAGTTGGATCCAAAGGACAGACAAACATAAATTACTAAAATAACTACTTTATGAATATTTTTTTTCGATTGACTAAACTATATTTAAAAATATTATTTAATCGAAATGAAAAAAATAATCATAATTAATTTGACATTTTTGAATATTATTAAATACTAGTAACTTTTATTCGATGATCCTAACATTAAATATGAAATACGAAGAGAAATTACTTATGTTTAAAATAAATTATTATGAATCTCAGCATTCATTTTTTTATAGTTCTACGTCATTTAGTCAATTAAGTAGGATCGATATTAAAAAATTAGAACTAAAATAGATTTTGATGATCCGAAGCACCATCGGAAGCCCCGAGCAACATTTACATCATTTTCTGATGGGAATGATGAGGTTGAGGCCTCATCTCCCATTTGGGAGACTTTAATTTTATGCTATTATATCATTTTTTTCACTTCTATAAAACAAAAGCTTAATAAATTGCCGTTATGCGAAAACTGACACAAATTTTGTTAAAGTAAATTAAACGAAAATGTCTCCGACTTTTGCCATCCTTTTATTTTCATAAAATAAAAGCTTGATAAACTTGGAATTTACCACTATGTGAGAAACCAATATGGTTTTGGCTGAAAAAAACTAAAATGATCGAGAAATAGAATAATGATTATATATGTATATTTTATTATAACATTTGGGACTTCATCTCGCATATTTAATTATAACAATTTCTCTCTAGAATTGAATTATTCTAACATTATTTCGTTGAAAAAGATTAAATTTTCAAAGTAAAAAAAAAAGTTGGTATATAAAATTTTGATGCTAGTAACTCTTTTAAAAAAACTTAAAATGTACTATCTAATTTAATTAATAAATGATTATTTATTTATTTATTTATTTATTTATCGGTCATAATTAATGATTTATTGCTATCTAAGTATTCACAGAAGATGACGACATTCTGAGTATACTTCAACAAAATCCCTTTCAGGTCGCTTTTTCTTTTCTTTTTTTCTTCAACTTTTTTTGTTTTCTAAATAGTTACAAATGGAGGAATTTAAAACGCTTCGGAGGTCCTTTTATTTTTTTTCCTTATAAGAAAAAACCAGAAAACTAACTCATCACACAGCTGAGTTTTTTTGTCTACTTGATACGAGCCGCCAGCAATTTGGGTCTTCTTCTGTTGCAACGGCGATGGATTGCTCTCCGCATGCGCCGGCGCCGGCGCCGGCGCCGGAGGAGGAGGTGGAGGAGCGACGCAGCCCGGGCCCTGTCCTCCCGCAGCTCGGTCTTCTGCCGAACACCAAGCAGAGGCTGCGGCGCCTCCTTTCCGGCTTCGGCTTCCTCGGAACCTTCTTCACCTTCCTCCTTCTCGTCTCTCTCCTCCTCCTCTTCCCCCAGCTGTATCCTTCCCCCACTCCCTCCGCCGCCTCCTCCTCTGCTTCCGCCGTCTCCTCTTTCCTTTCTTGGTTCTTACCCACTTACCGGAACGTCTCCGTCGCTCCCGCTCGCTCTCCTGCACCGAGTCCAAGTCCAAGTCCGCTCCGGCCGACGGCGGCAGTGAATGCTTCCCAGGGAACTCCGTCGAGGATTGTGACCCGGGGCAATGGCGACGGCGGCCGACCGGTAAGCGAAGGGGTCGACAAGCTGAAGGAGAAGACTGATCGATCTGCCAGTGGTAACGGCACAATCGTGGGCGGCGTCGAAGGGAACACCGAGGGCACGACGAGCGCGAACTCCAGTTACTCAGGCAGCGGCCGAGAAGGGAACACCGCCGTCCCAGCGAAGGGATCAGCAGCTAATGGCTCCTCGGCTTCTGGTGCGACTGAAGCGCCGCCTCAGTTCTCCCCGGCGCAATGCGATCTGTACGATGGGAGGTGGGTGAAGGATGGCCGTGCGCCCTACTACCCTCCCGGCTCTTGCCCGTTCATCGATGGCGACTTCAACTGCCACAAGAACGGAAGGCCGGACGGCGGCTTCCTGCAGTGGAGATGGCAACCTCACGGCTGCAGTATCCCGAGGTGATTCGTGTTCCTAATTATTTCACCAATTAATTCTTACCAATTATTTTTTAGCTATCATTACTTATGAGCATCTGATGCATGAAAGAAATGTGAAATTTATTTTTGAAATAGTACGTCCCATGGAAGTTTCTCCATTTGTCAAGAGTAGTGGCATGCACGATTGGAATTCTTACTATCAATACTTCCTGTTCCCTTTTTTGCAATCCTTTGTGGTGGTAAGAATAGAGTATGGATGACAAGGTTTTTAATCTGGTTATTGCTTACAGATTGAATGCAACTGATTTTTTGAGTCGGCTGAGAGGCAAGAAGTTGATTTTTGTTGGCGACTCGCTAAACCGGAATATGTGGGAGTCTCTGGTGTGCATTCTTCGCAACAGTATTAGAGACAAGAAGAAGGTTTACGAGATCTCCAGAAGAAAACACTTCAAGACCAGTGGCTTTTATTCCTTCAAATTTGAGGTAATTGAACCTGCGAGTCTCTTACTTAAAATAGCGATCACACTTGTTGTGCAAATGGAGTTTTCCTTGTGTTATGTCCATGAACTTGTCAATGCAGGATTATCAATGTTCTTTAGATTATGTAAGATCGACGTTTTTGGTGAGAGAGATATACCAAAAAAAATTGAACGGTTCAGAAGATGAAAAGCTTAGATTGGATATTTTGGACGAGACAACTTTGGCTTATCGTGATGCTGATGTTATAGTTTTCAACACAGGCCACTGGTGGACACATGAGAAGACATCTAGGGGGTGAGTACATACTTGAGGTCTAGTGTTCGGTACTGCAGACTATTATCTTTTTCACTCCCGACCTTTTACTATTAGCTGCTCAATCCAAAATTTTTTACATTAGAATTTTGAGATTGGCATCTCAACTGCTAAATGACTACTCCATCTTGACTTATTTGTATCAATGAATTTTGGATTGACAGAATAAATTATTACCAAGAAGGTGATCATGTCTATCCAGTTCTCAAGGTCATGGAAGCCTTCAAGAAGGCGCTTGCCACCTGGGCTAGATGGGTAGACATGAATATCAATCCCAATAAAACTCAAGTTGTGTTCAGAGGATATTCTCCCATTCATTTCAGGTAGAGATAATTATTAATCGTTTTTTGTTGTTTCCATGCACAAAATATGACCCACAAAGAATTCCATGTTTCCGCTCTCGTTTCCTTTTCTTATATGATCTATGGTTCCTGGCACTTAGGAAAAAAAAAGATTTCAAATGTGGAACTGATGGAAGTGATAATGACCGTTATCTGGTTTGAAGGTTCTTTCACTATTTTACCAATCTATGACTTTTTTGGATTGTTGTATGTTGAACTAGTACTGATGACCCAGGCTACACCCTTGATGAGCTTCTAAGAAATATCAAACTAGCAACTGATAATAGAAAGAGTAGAGGATATGACATTTTCTCTTCAATGAAAGTGATTCCATATAAGTTCAAGGCTGTTCACTCTTCACAACCATGGTTCTTTATGTTTAAATGTATGATAGTACCTTGATATCATGATATGGTTAAATATTAATAGAAATAATCCACTGGCATGCAATGGGCACTAAGAAGAATGGGTAAAGTTGACCGTGCACTTCCCCTCAATTTTTGGAAGCCTATGTTCTATTGCATGCTTGCTCAGAATATTCTTTTAAATGGATGAGGTGACATATGCCATGTAGATGTCACATGACATAATAAAATAGTTGAAAGATGGGTGACTTAAACCTTGAAAATTGACATCCAAAGTTGAGTGATATAAATCTTGATTTTGCAAACTTTGAGTGATTTGTATAATGAAATCATAGTTGAGTGACCGAAACAATGAATTTGCCAAACTTTAAGGACCATTGATACTTAAACGATGTAATACCTTGTACCAATCGTGTTTTCAGTCTTCTGTTGCAAAGTTGATTAATAGAGGATCAAGCTTACGCATTTCTGAAAGAGCCTTTGTAATAGGAAATCCCAAGTAACTTACTGACCTCAAGACTAAGATGAGACACTATTCAATTACGCACAATAAACCCATCAAAGATGAGCTACCACCGACTCAGTTTACACTGAGAGTTGACCTGTAGTAAGTGACTCTTCAAATTTTGATAAATGAAATGTTTGTATTGTTTTAGTTTACTGGCACATTCCAGGATAACTCTTGCAGTAACACATGGAAATATTTTATTATGTTGGTAGTCATGTCTCCTAGCTTTCACTCTTATCCTTCCATTTTTGCTGAGCATGGGGAAGATCGCTTCTAGAATATTTGGGGCTCAATTTACATGCATTCTTTTTTTTTTGGGTGAATGACAAGATACTATTTCTTGTCTCGTAAAAAAGAGGATGATACTTCAATATTGTATTATTGTCTCTTTAAAATTAAAAACCTATATTTCTTGTGTCATTGACTGGAGTAAAAAACTTTTTGTTTACTTTATTGCAGGGGAGGAAGATGGAACAATGGAGGACAATGTCATAAAGAAAGTGAACCATTTATGAACACATCCTATCTCGCAAAGTACCCATCAAAAATGAAAGCTCTGGAGCAAACCCTGAAGACAATGAGAACGCCAGTGATATACCTTAACATCAGTAGGCTCACGGGTTACCGGAAGGATGGACACCCCTCAATATACAGAAAGATTTATAATTCAGTGGCAGAGCAGATTGCTGCTGAGAAATCTCAGGACTGCAGCCACTGGTGCTTGCCCGGAGTTCCAGATACCTGGAATGAGCTGCTCTATGCGTCCCTTTTAAAGATTGGTCAAGGAACATGGAAAGCATAAATAGACAATGTAATTCAAGTGATTCTAGCTTCAAGGAGTTATTCCAGTTTGAGATCAAGGAGTCATTTCTCTTTGATAACATCAAGATTCCAGGCCTAGAATTATTTGTAAACGACCAATAACTAATTAGGGTTTCTGTATATATTATTTATGCAAGCCCGTTAAATTACTTCATTCACAAGTGTGGCTATAATTCGATTCACACACCCATTAACATCACCCATTTTGCCTCTTCTTTTTGTTTGGTTTTCCACCCAATTATGTTATGCTATATCATATTCATATCATGATACCGTAGCATTAGATATATTTAGTCCATCTTCTATTTCATTAAGATTTATACTTGAAGGGGAAAATAAGTGGTTCATTGCAAATGACCGTTGGATCATACAAGTATTTTGGAAAAACCAAACATATCTTTGCAAAAGATATTAAAATGTGCTGTTACCACAATATGCGTTAATTATATTTATATCAGTGTTTAAAAAATAGTTAGACATTCCATGATTTTTCTTTTTCACTGTTTTTGGTGTGTTTTTATTATTTGTATTGTATAATATTTAACAATTTCAAGAAAATATAAACTCAAAACTCTTCAGAAATTCACACCACTGCTAATTCTTTCTTCCTTTTCTCAAAACCCTTTCTTGCCTATGCAAGTTTTTGTTTTCACGTCACGAAAAAGCCAAAGTCTAACACAATGAGGTTGTCGCTAGAAACTACAATGCAGTTAGCTTCAGAAGATAAACCTTCAAAAGTTTAGGACCTCTTCACATTTCAAAGAACCTTCCACGTTACAAAAGATGTCAAAGTCTAACACAGTGCTAACACTAAAGAACCAAACAAGCTATTACAAAGCAGTTAGCTTCACAGATCAACCTTCAAAAGTTTAGGTCCTCTTTTCAAAGGACCTTTCATGATCATGTAAGACTTGAAAGCACAAACATATGTGAATTCTTTTAAGACAAACATATGTCACACTTCACTTGCTTCATGTTTTAGCCTGTCCATGAGCATATGTGCCACAGAGACGTATCCTTGCGCCCGAGCTGCTCGCAAATGACATGAAAACAATACTGTTAGATGATGCAAACACAAGAAAAAATTGAAGTAGAAACAATTCTTTTGATATGAAAAACTGGTGAGTAGAACAGATTCTATTTACCTTCATAAATGGCAATACCCAGTGGCACAATTTTTCTCTTTTTCAAACAAAGAGAGCTATATCAAAAAGACAAAAAAAGTTCTATCAAAAAGAGGTCAACAATTTTGATGAGAGTTCTACATTGTGATTCTTCAAGGCTGTTCTTTACCTATTGCATATCCAATAAGGTCTGGCTCCCTTTTCCTCAATGCAGTGAGGGCACATCCAATTCTTATTTGCTCGGACTTCCTCCAATTCTGACACCAGAACAAGAAAGATAATAAGGGCATGAGATCCACCATCAAATCGAAATATAAGACTACCAAAGCAATAATGTCATTCTATCATTAGCAATACCTTCACCGTATCGGACTTTGAGACAAGCTCGACATAGCACACCATTAGATGAATGGCAGCTAGAGCATTCTGACTTGCCTGTCAATAGCAAATATTTATGATCAAGTGTCATAAATATTGGAATTGAAAATTAAAGTAAAAAAAAATAAAAACAAATTTAAATGTACCAATGCAAGGTTGATCCATTTCCATGTAGCAACAGCGTCTGCAGTCTTCTTCTGCACACAACTTCTTTTGCCTGGGAGTTACCACATTAACAAGATGGTTTTTAATTAATTATGAATGTACTTTTTCAACATAAGATCATCTCCTTTCTGAGCAAAAGAAAGGCTTGTCTGTTATCAGTGTTACTCACAGCACTTGATATTAACTAGCATTAGCATAATTTAAATTTGGTTTGTGCTCCTTGCAACTTATGAATCCTTTATACCTCTTTACTTGCTTGTTAAGTTCGGCTACCTGAACATTTCAAGAAGTCGAGGTCAAAGTCTTAAATCCTCATGTTTTTTCTTCATCAAACCAATCCTTCATTTCATATTTATATTTTATTGATCACTCAGTAGACTAATAGTAATTGCAGATATCCTTTTCTTTTCTACTTCTCATCTTTCAGGAGATGCAGTATGACTGTTTCATGCAATAACATCGTATTAGCAGAGGTTCTTCTGAATAAAACTAGAATCCTTCAGTATTTTATAGAACCCAAATTATGATGTGAACTTCTGTACCTATGCAGAACTTTGTGTAAATAATCAATGTTGTTAAATTTCTCCAGTTGTGAACATGTCTATAAAATATCTCATTTTCCAAAATTGTTACTGAACTGGACCTGAAATATGAGCTTCGTCACAATATTCCTGAACTGAAATAAGATTTTTTTTCAGTTGAGTTAGGACAGATTATCCTGCGTTTGGTTTGTTCAGAATCATCCACCCAATTAGTTTGACGGGATTCATTCTGTTTAGAAATGGAGTGCCATTTCTACAGTAAAAAAGGTCACTACTAATTGTACACTATCACTTGACATACCAAAGGTTTGCAATTGGACAAACAGAGTAAATTGAAAACTAAGCACATATCAGACATCACACCTGCAGAAGTGGCAGCAGGTCCCATAGACGGGGTCGTGGACGCTTCCTCTGAACCTTTTTGCACATCCACCCGAGAACAGTTCCTTCCGAACCCTCACATCGATTCCCTTGTACTCGACAACATCTGAAGCGAGAACTCCAAAGATTTAGCAAAGAGCCGAAATGGTGGCGACATAGACCAAGAAGAAGAACTCCACCTCGTGGCGGCGAGCCGCCGCTGCTGTCGACCTTCTTCAACCGCTCCGACCGGCGGAGCGAGGTTTTGTCGATGACACGTTTCCTGTACGGCCTCTTCAAGGACGGCGAGGACGAAGGAGGAGAAGCAGATGCGAGGGCGCGGAGCTCGCCTGCTCTTCGCAGCAGACCAAGCGACTCCATCCGAGCCTGCAGAGGAAGACGTTACAATCCCTTTCCCATGGATCTCATATCGAAGAGCGACAAAGAAAGAAGCCATTGCTGAATCATCGGCAAGCGCCAAAGAAGCAGAATAAATTCCACAAATGATTACAGCACAAAGTAAAAACAGACAAAGAAACCTTGTTCTGGGAGATGCGGGCTTTCCGGAGGCTCTCATAGTCTTCAGAGTTGCTTAGATTTCCCATGGCGACCGATCGATCTGAATCGCCCTTCTTCTTGTCCTGATCGCTTTCCTTCTTGATGGGTTCTTCTGAGAAAGAAACCAAAACCCTGCACAGGGAACAAGGAGTAAAGTTTCTTCCTATTTCAAATTGTTGTCGGCGCAACGGCTATGTTTTCGTACGTGTGGGGTCGAAGACCGTATTGCATACGGACCAGATCGATCGAACCGACCAACAAAAAATACAAGCGAACCGGAACTTGAAATCAAATCGCTATGAGTAATTAATTAATAATTTAATTTTAAAAACTATTAAAAGCACGTATTCCTGACTACTAACTTAATAAAGCCAAATGCTCTCTCTCTCTCTTACTGCTGTTGCTGCTGCTCTCTCGCTGCTCTCTTTAATCCTTTGATCTTGGTATGTTTCACTCTTTCTCTCTCCTCTCTCAATATTATTTCTTGTCCTATTTCTCTGTTATTTCTTGCGTTTTCCCCTGGCCTTAATTCATTCTCTCGGGAATAGAATACTAAGCTGTCTCTTTTGTCCCAGGAGAGAAAGAAGATGGGAAAGACTGCCCAACCACAAAATAGATAAAACAAAAATAATAATAAGAGCATGTTTGTATACCTTAATATCTGATGAAAAAAGCTCATTTCAATAATTTATTTTTTATAATTAAAAATTTATCAAGATAGCTGTTTGGGTATTAAAAATGGAGAAATATTACTTTTAAGAATTAGAGTGTTTTTATTAGTATTTTTTTCTTTTCTTATTGTCTCTTTTATTGCTCCTCACCTCCTTCCATATTTGACGATGTATGCAATATTTGATCTTTTGATCATATATATAACTGTTATATTTGATTATATTTAAATTTTATTTGATCTTATTTTGAGTCTACATTTATGTTGAGAAATTATCATTCATTAGTCAATCCAAACGATAGTATGAATATATTTCAATGAAAAATAATATGTAAAGAAAAGATTTTTAAAAATGTAATCCTATAAAAAAGTTTTAATCCATGTTTTATTTCCATTATGATCCAAACGGGGCCTAAACATAAAACACAACTGGAAAGGGAAGGAGCCGATTTTTAGTCCATCGGGTGGGTAGTACAAATTGTAGCTCGACGAGGCGGACCCAACATGCCTCAGATTTGGAAGGGCTCGTGGTTTCGACATGGCTCGAGTTAAAACTAGTTATATGCTGGCAACGAGGGAGGTAGCAAATATGATTCCGTTAGTTTGGTGACCCGCATGGTCATGAAAGGAGCGAAATGAATAGCTCAATCCGCTGAAGTCGGAAGATGCACTCTAGGCGCCTTATTCTCGTGGAACGACGCGACGTAGACGGAACCTATAATGCAGCGGAAGATGCCGCAACGACGCGTGAGAAGGAGACGACTTTGTGGAATAATGACACCTATAAATGCAACTATGCTGCAACTTTCACTATTATCTTCATTGGTATCAGAGCCCAAGGTCGCCGAAATACCGTCGACGTCTTCAATCCTTCTATGTAATTTTTATGCGTCGTTGTTCTTCTCTTGATCCCCATTCTCTATCGCATCGATTGAGCACCTCCGAGACCTGCAACTGCCTTCGCCGACGTTGTCGCTACTACGAATCCTTGGAGAATTGTGACACCTTGCCTGACGACCTCTATAGTCTCATATGTGATGTCTACTCTATTTTCCATCGAGCAAACATGTGTAATTCATCGAGGAAGATGGTAATCTCGTCCGTTCGATTATTTTTATTTCTCGATCTTCAACGTCCATCTCGATCGATTTTAAAGTTTTAATCACGATCGATTTTAAAATTTTAATCTGTGCCATTCGTTTCTTATAACTTATAAACTTTTAGTCTCGGCTGTTCATTTTTTATTTTAATTTCAAACGTTGATTTTTAAGTTGATATGTTTTGATCTTATCCGTTCATTCTTTTTTTTTGTTTTAACTTATATACATCTAGTCCCAGTCGTTTATTTTATTATTTTAATTGCAGCCATTCTTATATCTTTTAATTTCTACCGTTCATCTTCTTTTAGTTCTATCTAGTCTAATCCTGACCGTTCCTTCTTTCCTTTTTAATCCCATCCGTCAATTTTTTTTTAATCTATTCCATATAGACACAATTTTCTAGGCCCTGAAGCCCATGAATTTTTGGCCCATTAAAATTTTCTAAATTCCTCTTTAACTTTTTTGAGTTTTGTACAATCTGATTTTTTTTGAAAATATTTTTGCTTATATTCCAAAATTACTTTTCTGAATATTTTTAATTCTTAATCTGACATTTGAAATGTAAAACATATTTTTGAAAGTATTTTTTTTTAAATTGGCTTTTTTGAAATTTATTTTTGGAAATTATTTCTGAGAATTGTTTAAAGATTTTTTATTTACTATTTTTTGGAAATATTTTATATTTTTATTTAAGTTTGTTTTCTAAAATTATTTAAATATTTTATTGTCAAATAAATGTTTTAATTTTATTTAAAACCATTTTCAGAAACTTATTTAAAAGAATTTTTTGGGAAATCATTTGAATTTTTTTATACATTTAAGTATGTTTTTGATAAGTACTTAAATATTCTATTTTCGAAAAGCATTTAATTTTTTTATTTAACTACATTTCTGGAAAATAATTCAAAGGAAATTTTTGGGAAATTATTTTATAAGTCTATTTTTGAAAATAAGTTAAGTATTCTATTTTCCACTATTTTTTAATTTTATTTAATGCTATTTTCTGAAAATTATTTAAGGACATTTTATTTTCAAAAAATTTCTTTAAGCTTTTTGTTTGAGTCTACTTTTTCCGAAAATTATTCAAGGACATTTTTATTTTTCGAAAATTACTTTAAGTCTATTTTTTTTTGAAAATATTTAAATGACATCTTACTTTCGAAAAATAATTTTAAAATTTTATTTAAGGCTATTTTTAAAGATTACTTAAAGGAAATTATTTTGAAAATATTTCAAACTATTTTTGAAAATTAAGATTAATTATTTTAAAGGTTAGTTAAATCCTTTTTTATGTTATATATTTTTGATATTTTACATATAAATATACTAGATCATTGTTGTTAATTGAATATTATTGTCTAACTAAATATTTGAACAACTGACACCAAACTAGTAAAAATGACTTCTAAGACAATTGTGACTGAGATGACAAAGATGGAATGTCGTAATTGCGTTAACTATGAAATATGGAGCCAAAGATTTTGGTATGGACTAATGCACGAGAACTTGGATGACTACAACTCCCAAGCTTCGTGAGGGTGCCACAAATGGACAAAAGAAGGCCAATAAAAAATTAAAGGAGCAATGGGAGAGAAACGATAAGAAGGCCAAAAACTTCATATTGATTCACATGGAGGATGACTTGAAAAGGGTCTTCAAGAACCATAAGACAACAAATTATGTATGGAAAGCACTTAAGGAGAAATATGATGATAAAACCATTATTGATGTGCAAAACTTCTGTTGTATAACTTTAATTCTTATAGGATGAAGGAAACTGATAAAGCAATCGATCATGCAAATAAGATGGTGGTCATAGCTAAAGACTTAATTGCTGTAGGAATAGTCTTACTAGAAATTTTGCAAGTGACAATAGTGCTGAACAACTTGCCATCCTCATTCAATATGACTGTCATGACGATGTGACTTAATGAGATAGTTAAGTCGGTCATAGATTTGTTAGCTCAACTAGCTATAGAGCAAAATATGACTAAGAACAAGAAGAAGATGGAAATCCTCGAAACTGAAGAGGCTAAAGAAGAAGAAGCTAACATCATGCACCACCGAAAGAATCTTGGACCCAAAAGGAATCAGTTCAAAGGGCATGGAAAGGCAACTAGAGGAGTCAGCTACAACTGTGAGAAGTTTGGATACTTCAAAGTTAACTGCCATATAAGAAAGAGGTTGGGTTAGGGCAAGATCTAGTAGAAAAAAAGGCTCCAACAAGCCCAAGTTTGTTGCAGTCGTCAAGTGCAATGCTGTGATGACAGATGTTGAGGGATGGTAAGTCGACTCTGGTGCAACCCGCCATATCACAAAGATTAATGCGGATCTAATTGACTTCAAAAAGATGGAGAAAGGAGAACAAAGGATTATTATGAGGAATAACACATACTTGAACATCAAAGGTGTAGGGAAATATAGGTTGGACCTCAGGGATAGCATCATGCTTATCCATAATGTATTATACACACTTGAAAAAAATTAACGGAACTTCATCTCAGTCCCTATTCTCATGAACAAAAACATTGAATTATGATTTTATAATGACCGTGTATCCATAGAAAAGAATGGAAGAGTCTTGGCTATATGAAAGTTTGTTCTTGCAATGATTTGTTTTGTCTCATGGTTTAGAATAATGAATCAATGGATATCTCTTCTGAGTATTCCCTATGTCTCTTGTTTGATTATGATTTTTAGCGTGAGCGATTAGGACATCCTGAAAAAGAGAAAATTGAACAAATAATAAGAATGAACCTAATGCCTAACATATCAGGAACAAAGATATCACATTCTAAATATTGTTTGGGCGAAAAGATGAACCGAGAACCGTTTCCAACGAAAAAAAGTCAAGAAATTATTAGAGTTGGTTCATTCAGATATTTATGATCCATTAAATATTGCTACACACACACGAATAAAGAATGCTACATAATATTCATTGATGATTATTCTAAGTTCTCTTATGTCTATCTATTAAGAAGAAAAGTTGAGACTTTTGAAATGTTTAAGTGATATAAGCATGAAGTGGAGAAGGAACTAAGGAAACCAATTAAGACATTAAAGACAAATGGAGGAGGGGAGTACACCTCTCAAAAATTTAAAAATTATTGCATTAAAGAGGCATATGTAGGCAAACTACAATGCCTTATATGCTACAAAAGAATGATGCGATAGAGAAAAAAAATAAGACTTTCATGAATACAATAAGATATATGTTGTCTAACTCTTATCTTAACAAAAGTTTTTGGGGTGAAATAGTGATGACTGCAAATTACATACAAAATAGAAATCTAACTAAGTTCATAGAATCGATACTATAGGATCTAGATGGCACCAAGAGGGGGGGGG